>CAUYPK010169089.1:0-17308 GCA_963574355.1 Loris lydekkerianus
TTACATTCTACATTTACTAAGTTTCACATATACCATTGTAAGATGCACCACAAGTGTATTCTCACCAATCCCCTTCCTTCCACCCCTCTCCCTCCCATGGTATGTTTTAATATCTAGGGTTAATATAACTGAATCTCATAATTCAATATGAACTTGGATTTCTTAAGTTATTTTTTGTGTTCTCCAAAGGTTACGAAAGTAGATGAAACCAGAGGGATTGCACATGTTTATTTATTTACTCCTAAGAACTTCCCTGATCCTCATCGCAGTATTAACCGCCAGATTACGAATGCAGACTTGTGGAAGCATCAGAAGGATGTATTTTTGAGTGCCATAACCAGTGGAGCTGGCTCTCCCAACAGCAAAAATGGCAACACTCTGGTGTCAGGCAACATGCCGGTGTCAGGCAACACCCCGGTGTCAGGCAACACTGGAGAGAATTTCAGAAAGAGCCTCACAGATGTCATCAAAAAGTCCATGGTGGACCCCACCAACTCTTTCTCTGTGGAGGAGCTGCCACCTCCTGTCATCATGTCAAAGCCAGGGGAACACATGGATGTGTATGTGCCTGTGGCCTGTCACCCAGGCTACTTTGTCATCCAGCCATGGCAGGAGATTCATAAGTTGGAAGTTCTGATGGAAGAAATGATTCTATATTACAGTGTGTCTGAAGAGCGCCACATAGCGGTAGAAAAGGACCAAGTGTACGCTGCAAAAGTGGAAAATAAGTAGGTTCTTAGACAAAGCATTTTATTCTACTCCTAAGAAAAATATGTAGAATGAGACCAAGATTCTAAGTTTAAGCAGGGAGACTTTGAACTGTATGAATGGTAATTTTTATGTAAAACAAAACCAGTGAATTTTGCAGTTTTCTAATACTTACGGTGATGCCATTTATCTAAAACTCTGGAAACATATTCCTGTTAAAATCTAACTATATACCTAAAATGAAAGGTTAGATTTATTTTGGTTTTTCTATTAGAAAAATATTTTTTATTCAGAAAATAACCAGGCTTTCCTTTAATTGCTTTTTTGTGCTAAGCTATTACTATTTTATTTATTTTTTTAGTTCAGATTAATTTGGGGGCACTGATGATTAGGTTACATTATTTGTGTTTGTTAGGTGAAGTCCAAGTTGCAGTTGAGCCCATCACTCAGGAGGAGTGCCATATACCACCTCCCCCCTCCCCTCTTCCTCCTCCCTTTTCTTCCTCTCTCTTCTTCCTCCCTGTTCTCTCCCTGCCCGCCCCCCCCCCGCCCCCCATGGATCTGGAGAACATCCTCCTAAGTAAAGTATCAAAAGAATGCAGAAACAAGTATCAGACGTACTGGGCACAATGTGAGACTAGCAGATGAAGGACGACACACTTACATGAGGGGAAAAAAACACATTTAATTGCTTTTTATTTTAAAAATAAAAATGTTTATTGTAGAAAATTTAGAAAATATAAAAAGAAATTAAATCTGCTGTTGCTATATAGAGTTTAGGAACATGAGGGGGGAAAAAAGAAATTAAAATCAACAAGCCAGGTCATAACTCTTATTGAAGTACTTATGTATTTCTTTTTAGTTTTTTTCTAATGCATATTTATTTAATGGGTATCTTATTATTAATATGTATAATTTTGTACCTGCTTTTTCATCTAATATTATGCTGTGAACATTTTTCCATATGATAAAATTTCTTCAGAAACCTTTTTAAATGACTGAATGATAGTTCATCATATGGAGAAATCATAATTTACTTATTCTCTTTTATTATATATGTTTCTTTTCTCTTGTATTTTTCCACTATTATAAATAATGTTGAACATAAATTTGTTTGCATCTAAGATTATCTCTTCATGGAATAGACTCCTAGAAGAGAAATAACTTATAGAAAGATGTTAAAATACTTGCTTCGTGTGTCCAAACAGTTCGTGCTACCTTCTATAAGGAGCAACAATGCATATTTCACTGTGTTTTGGCCTTGGAACTGTGAGAACTCTACTTTGTTTAGTCTAATCTGTTTTTTAATATTTTCACATTTGGACCCACTCTCTCTTCCCCAAAGCCCCTAAGGTGTGCTGGTTCCATCCAGTGAAGCCCAAGCACTCCACTCTCCACTGAAGCCCTGAAACCCTGGGGAACAGCACAATTGCCCCTGTCTAGTCTCTTTGCCAAATTCCATAGGAGAAATGAATGAGCTTATTTGTTGATGCTAAACACAAAGAATTGTCTTCCTCCTGAACATACACACACTCCCCCCTCAGAAATCAATTTAAAAGGCCAAACTGCTTTTGTAAAATATGAAATGCTGTGATTCTTTCTTGAGATAGGAAATATAGGCATATACAAAATTTTAATCATTTTCATGGGAGAAAAGCACCCTAATTTTTAACTCTCAGAAGTGATGAATGAGAGGTGCAATGGTTCATGCTTATACTCCTAGCAATTTTGGAGGCTGATGTGGAAGAATTGCTTGAGCCTAGGAGTTTGAGACCAGCCTAGACAATAATGAGACCTCATTGCCACAAAAAAACAAAAGAATTAACTGGGCATGGTGATGCCTGCCAGTAGTCCCACCTACTTGGAAGGCTGAGACAGGAGAATCTAGTGAGCACAAGAGTTGGAGGCTTCAGTGAGCTATGATGATACGACTATACCCTAACCCAGGCAACAAAGCAAGAACAAGACCTTGTCTTAAAAAAAACAAATTGAAAATTATAATAGCTATCATTTTGACAATATTTTTCTGTGTTGTAAGCTTTTGAAAAGAATGTACTATGTCATGTTATTTACAACCATAAGCATGGGTTTAACCCAATTTGTGTAAATTTTCTTCAGTCTTTGCAGGATAATTAAATCATAGTTAAAACCAAATTCATGCTAACCATCACCTAAGGGGGATTAATGATGATTGCTAGTGAGAAGGCCCCACATGGAGGAAAGAGTTTGTGTGCAGGAGGAAAACCCATGAACTGGAGGTCTATACTGTGGGCCTCACGCTCCCACCCATCCTCATTGGGTTTAAACAGCTCTGCCGCAAGACTCTTGGGCTTTAACCAGTTAACCAGATAATCATGGGATGTTTTGTGTTATAAGTACAGATTGTCTGATACTTTTTTAAACTTCATGAATTGAATCAATGTAACGTGTTCAGAACTTCTATCTTACTTAAAACTTAGGGCTGTTTTACTAAACCTTTTTCTCAACTATGGTAAGTTTAAGACTGAGGTGTTTCAAATACTTTTTTTTTATTACAGAGGTTTTCAAATCTAACTCAGCATAAGAATAATTGGAAAACCTACTAAAAATGCCGATTCTCCTTCCTTACCCTAGTCATTCTGAATCAGAAATCTCTGTGGGTAAAGCCCCAGAATCTGTGTTTTAAAGAACTCCAGGGTGATACCTTCACTGAAATTGTTAATCTAGTCACAACTGAAGGAAGGCATTTAAGGTATTAGGTTTGAGAATTGAAAGCTAAATAGAAATGTGGCACATCAGTTTTCTGATGACTCTCTCTTCACTGTTCTTTACCTCTTGTTTAGACAAAAAACATACACTAGCATCATTTCACCCTATACAATTTAAAGATAAAATTGATGGTTTTATCTCCTATTGCACTTACACAAATTAGCAATCTGTACTGAAATGGCACACATGAAAATTTCTCTTTTAGTTTGGTCTGAAGTTTCTAGTTATACAGCTAATCTTCATTTTAATAATCATGATGACAGCTACCATTTGCCAGGTGCCTGTTGTAAACCAAGTTAAATATACTAGGCTCTTTTCACATATTATTTCTGAAAGTAAATGAAAGTATTACACAGGAGATGACTGAGGCTCAGAGAGATTAGATAAAGAGCCCAGAGTGACACAACTGGAAAATGGCCCCGGTGGGAACTCCAGCTTAGGTCCCGTCTGGCTGGCAACACTGGTGTATTTATTATGAATCCTTTCTGTGTTCCAGTTACCTATGGGACTCATGGAGTACTTCTTGCTGCACTTTGAGCCTGTCTGAAGGTTTATGGAATTAACTCAGAAGCCCCCAGTCCAAGGGTGGGGAACTGTGGCCTTGGGACTACATGTGGCCTTCTGGATCTGTGGGTGCAGCCTTTTGACTGAATCCAAATTTTATAGAGCAAAGGGATTTGGTACTATGACGTCCAGGGGCCCACTCATATACAGTGTTGAAGGTGTTTCAAGTTGACTTCTTTGTAGATTTCTAACTGTGATTCACCGTATAGGCAGCTGCATAGGTTTCCTATAGCCATTCTCATTGGCTGGAGAATTGGCCCTGTCTGGCCAGCCCCAGCCCAGCAGTGTGTTGCAGTACAGCGCCTGCCATTTCACTGGGCTTCCATGGCTGATAAATCTGTACCAGGAAACGGCTGAGCCTGCCACCTTAGGTAGAGTTTGACTCAACAGCATTCAGGAGCAGGGATCACCTCCAAGACACTTTCCTTTTAGCTATTATAAATCGTCCTTTTCTTTGTCTAGTAATACTTTTTAATCATGTAATTGAGACTATAGGACTTTAAAAATGATCCTATATTAGCCTTGAAGGTTTTTCCTCATTTTAATGATGTTGGTATAGCCCCAGAAGGGAACAGTATAGTCTTTTTCTTTTTTTTTGAGACAGAGTCTCACTTTGTTGCCCTCTATAGAGTACTGTGACATAGTTCACAGCAACCTCAAAGTCTTGGGTTCAAGGGATTGTCTTGCTTCAGCCTCCCTAGTCGCTGGGACTACAGGCACCTGCCATATCACCCAGCTGGTGTTTGTTTGTTGTTGGTGGTGGTGGTGTTTAGCAGGCCTTGGCCGGGTTCAAACCCACCAGCCCTGGTGTATGTTGCCAGCACCCTTACCACTGAGCTACGGATGCCAAGCCAAAAAGTATATTCACGTGAATTTCTTTTTGGTGCCTTGAGTGTTGAAGGTGTTTCATGTGCCTTCATAGTCTGCCATTTCACTGGGCTTCCATGGCTGATAAATCTTCTTCTTCCCCCAATCTCTTCTATCCTTTCCAAGTTCTTTATTTTAGGTGATAGGTTGAGTTTTTGTTTTGTTTTACAATGTCCTTACTTGCCATCCTTATAATAGTCAGCTTTTCGTTCAGAACTTTTTTGCTGTCTCCCCAGCTGCCTTCCCTGTCTGAATTTCTCTTCCGTTTCTCTACACATTCCACCCTTTGTACTGGAGTGTTCGTTCTCATCCCACCACTGTGCCCTCTCAAGTCTTCTTTGCTTTCTTTCTCAAGGATTTCTTCAGCCCCACCTGGCCTTACTTGCCTCTATCTTTCCATCTTCCAAACCTGTACCATGTACTAACCACATGGCCATCTTCTATCTCCCCACAGTGAAGGGATCCCCTGGCTTTGGCCTCAGCATCCTCCATGGCATTTGTTTCATTCTGTGTCTTGATGGTTGGCAGTTTATGTATCTCTTTCCCTCATTAACTCCTTGAGGCCCATAAAAGTCTCTTGAATGAGCAGATTCAATCAAATGAGCCAGTGGGAAAAGAAACAGCAAGCCCTTTAAAAACGTCTGTGACAATAAAGCTTTATGTTTTGATAACTATCATTTGCATTAATTTTTCACTTACCATAAGATGTTACCCTTAAAGCAAGTGTTGACTTTGTGTGTTTTCTCTTCCTTTGTGATCCATTGCACATCCAGATGGTACAGGGTGCTTTTAAAAGGAATCCTGACTAACGGACTAGTATCCGTGTATGAACTGGACTATGGCAAGCATGAGTTAGTCAACATAAGAAAAGTACAGCCCCTGGTGGAGATGTTCCGAAAGCTGCCCTTCCAGGCAGTCACAGCTCAACTTGCAGGTAAGTTCTGTGGAAAGTGAACTCATGCTGCAACATAGTTTATGTTGCCATTTTGTCCTGAGTGCTTGGCAAGTTACTGAATCATTGGCCTGTTGAGTCGGTTGGGTTTTTCAATAATCTCATCCCAAAGTGATAGAAGGAATTTTAATGATCTCTTACAGGTGTGCTCCACTGTTGTTCCTGCTGTTTATATTTTCCCTCCTCCTTTCTGTCTGCGAAAGCCATAATCTTAGCACAGGTATAATACTGCATTCTGCTTCTCTGTGTTTTTTTCTTCTGTCCACCCACGTTCTGCTTTTCTTCCTTTAGCATTTACTACTTGGGTGGTCATTTCATGGTTTTGCTTGTTATTTTCGGTGGATGCTAAATATTCCATTTAATTAATATTTCCCTATTGTTGAACATTTAAGTTGTTTATACTTTTTATTGTAATGTTAAGAAGAACTCTGCAGATATGTATATGAGCTAAAACAAAAAGTAATAGAAACAACCTAAATAGTCAACAGGAGCAGGAGAAGAATATTCATTATTATTATTGTATAAGTTATTTATTGCATACATTTTAATACTTTGACCTAATGGAGCATCACACAATTGTAAAATATTCTCAGGTCAGAGATTATGACCATTTTCAAGGCCAAGCAAATTTCCAGTTTGCATCACAATAACGGCGTGTGAGTACAGTTTTACCACATTCACACCAGCCTCTTGACTATCATTAAAATGTGAGGAGCTAATGCAATAGGCATACCAAGATACATCTTTGTACTATTCTCTAATGAGATTTCCCTTTCACCTTTTGCGAAAGCAGTACTATTGCTGGCTCCCCTGTGAGCACCCTGCCATTAGGTAGCCTGAGCAGGTGGGTGAAGCTCCATCCAGAATCCCATCAACATTATCTGAGGACACAGAGGCCAGAAGGATTCCTCCAGTCAACCTGGGCTCCCTGTGTCCTGCCGCCCTGGGATATGGGGAGTCATGACTACATGGTGCCACCCTGATCCCTTTGCTGGTGCCCAGTCTTCAGCCCCCCTTTCTTTATACATTGAACATAGTGACAGAAGAGAGTTGATCTCAGCAATGAAATAAACTATGTATATAGATTCTTCTTTTACTTATTGACAAGCTTTTTGGTTTTTTGTTTGTTTGTTTTTTTGTTTTTTTGAGACAGAGTCTCAAGCTGTCTCCCTGGGTAGAGTGCCCTGGCATCACAGCTCACAGCAACCTCAATCTCTTGGGTGTAAGTGATTCTTTTGTCTTAGCCTTCCAGGTAGCTGGGACTACAGGTGCCCACCACAAAGCCCATCTATTTTTTTGTTGTTGCTATTGTCATTGTTTTAGCTGACCCAGGCTGGGTTCGAACCCTCCATCCTCAATGTGTGTGGCTGGCACCCTACCCACTGAACTATGGGCACTGCCCTATTGACAAGCTTCTGTTAGAAGTTTATATTGCCTTATTTTGAAATATTTGCCAAATTCACTGTGTTTTCCTACTAGAATTCAATGGAGATGCCCACAGTAATTGGATATAATGCAAAAATGGTACTTTATACTATGGCCACCAGTTAGTCTGCTTTGGACTCAGACCTCTAAGTAGTTAATTCAGATTTAATGGTTACTTATTTTTATTTTTACACTTTAATGTTTTGATTTTGCTAATGTATTTTGTTAATATGACAGTCAGTTGCCCAAAGGATTCTCTGTGAGTAATGAGTATATGCATCATCCCCATCACCAGCATTATAGCCAACAGTTACTGGGGCTTACTGTATGCTGGGTGCTCTGCCAGCCTCTTTATTTCTTTTTTTGTTGTTTGTTTGTTTAATATATGTAGTTAGTGCTGTTTCCCTTTAAGCACTGCTTTTGTTACATCTTAGAAATTTTGATATGTTATGCTGTATTTTCATTTTCATGAGCTCAAGATATTTTTAAATTTCTCTTGAGATTTCTTCTTTGGCCCATGTGTTACTTAGAATCGTGTTGTTTAATCTCTTAGTATTTGTAGATTTTCCAGCTATCTTTCTATTACTGATTTCTAATTCTTTTAATTCCATTGTGGTCTGAGTGCATACAACGTATAAATTCTATTCTTTTAAATTTGTTAAGCTGTGTTTTATTTCCCAGAATTTGTTCTGTCTGGGTGAATGTTCCTTGTTAGCTTGAGAAGAATGTATCATCTAATGTTGAAGTAGTCTAGAGATGTCAGTTATATCCCCTTGATTTATAGTACTGTTCAGTTCAGCTATGTCCTAAATGATATTCTGCCCGCTGGATCTGTCCATTTTTAACAGTATTAAAGTCTCCAGCTATGATAATATATACATCTGTTTCTTTTTGCATTTCTGTTAGCTTTTGCCTTATATATTTTAAATGCCCTCTTGTTAGGTGCATATATACTAAGTATTGTTATGTCTTCTTGGAGAATTGACGTCTTTATCTTTATGTAATGCTCCTCTTTATCACTGATAAACTTTCCTCATACTGAAGTCTGCTCTGTCTGAAATTAATTTACCTACTTTTGCCTTCTTTTGATTAGGTTTAACACAGTAGATCTTTCTCCATCCCTTTACTTTTACTCTGTATGTATCTTTATATTTAAAGTGGGTTTCTTATAGCAATATATAGTTGGGTCTTTTTTTTTATTCATTCTCACAATCTCTTTTAATTAATGTATTTAGACTATTGATGTTTAAAGTGATTGTTAATATAGTTGGACCATCTGTCATATCTTTTTCTGTTTTCCATTTGTTGCCCTTGTTCTTTGTTCTTATTTTTGTCTTCCGCACTTTTTCTGCTTTGGTTCTAATAGAGCATTTTATATGATTCAGTTTTCTCTCCTTTCTTGGCATATTAACTATACCTCTTTTACTTCTCTTAGTAGTTGTTCTACAGTTTACAGTATACTTCACAACTAATCCAAGCCCCCTTTTACATAACATTATATTGTCTCACAAGTGGTACGAGTATCTTACAATAACAAAATAACCCTAATTCCTTCTTTCTGTCCCTTGTATCATTAGTCATTCATTTTACTTTTAAGTCTATATTGTACACACAGACACACAAGCATACACAATCAAGTGTATTATTGTTATTATTTTAAACTATTATCTATTATTTTAAGCAAATTGTTATCTATTAGATCAATAAAGAATAAGAAAAATGAAAGTCTTATTTATCTTATTAATTCTCTGATGCTATTCCTTTCTTTATATAGATCCAAGTGTCCTATATTATTTTCCTTCTCTCTGAAGAACTTCTTTTAACCTTTTTCCCAAGGCAGGTCTACTGACAGCAAACCCTCCTAGTTTTTGTTTGTCCAAGAGTCCTTAGTTCTCCCTGACATTTGAAGGATAATTTCTCAGGGTAAAGAATTCTTAGTTGGTAGATTTTTTTCTCTGAACACTCTATTCTTTTCTTGCTTGCATGGTTTCTGAGAAGTCAGATGTCATTCTCATCTTTGTTCCTGTATGGGGGAAGTATCTCTATCCTCTGGCTTCTTTCAAGATTCTTGTTTATCTCTGGTATTCTAAATTTTGAATATGATATACCTAGATGTGTCGGGGGGGATTTATTTTTCTTGGTGTTCTCTGAGCTTCCTGAATCTGTGGTTTGGTGTCTGACATTAATTTGGGGGAAATTCTTAATCATTATTGCTTCAAATGTTGTTTCTATTACTTTCTTTCTTCTCGTCTGGTATTTCCACTATGGATATGTTATACCTTTTATAATTGTCTCATAGCTCTTGAATATTTGTTCAGGTTTTTCTCTTTGCTTTTCATTTTGGAAGTTTCTATTGTTATAGAAACAATTTCTATTGTCAGAGATTGTCCCTCAGCCATGTCCAGTCTTTTAAGGAGACCATTAAGGCATTCTTCTTTTCTGTTATATTTTTTTTATCTCTAGCATTTGTTTTTGATTCTTTCTTAGAGTTTCAATCTTTCTGCTTAAATTATCCATCTGTTCTTATATTTTGTCTGCTTTTCCACAAAAGCTCTAACTATATTAATCATAGTTGTGTTAAATTCCTGGTCTGATAACTCCAACATTCTTGCTGTTTCTGACTCTGCTTCTCATGCTTGCTCATTCTCTTCAAACTGTGTTTTTCCCTTTAGTATCACTTATAGTTTTTTGTTGAAAGGTGGACATGATGCCCTGGATAAAGGAACTCTTGGTAAATAGGCTTTTAACAATGTAATGGCAAGGTCTGTGTGTGTGTGGCCATGGGTCATGTCTTATAGTCCCATGATTAGACGTAAGTCCTTTGATGAGCCTGTGTCCTAAACCATGATCTTTACCATGCTTCTTGGATTTTCCCCTCTTAGTTAGGGCAGGGTTACTGGAGGGATGTGGAGTTAGGTACTTCTCTCCCCCTAAGTAGATTAGACTGTGATAAAACCCTAGCACAACAGTCCTCAACCTGTGGGTCGGACCCCTTTTTAACAATGAAAATACATTGCGGCATTAGGAAGGTTGAGAACCACTGCCCTAGTAAGTCAGAGTCTGATAAAATAGTTCTCCTGAGGGGAGGTCTTCTTAAAAAGAGAACTCAGGGGTCTTGGAATGTTCCTTTCCCCCTCTCCCTGCTTGGAGGATGAGGGGATTTTTCTCTGATAGTTACTATGAGGAGTAATAGTAATGTCTTGGAGGTAAAACTGAAAAGTATGGGTGGGGCTCCCCATGACTTGGTCCCTGAAGTTTTTAACTCTCAGAATTGTTCACATGAACCTCCAACAGTTTGTCAATAACAGCTTAGATTTTCCTATCCCCTAGACTGGTTCTAGCTGAGGTCTTTGCTCATTGGTTTCTGATCCAGTAAACTGTGGCTTTCTGTATCCACCTGGCTGTGTCTCCAATCCTAGGGACAGCAGATTAACCTGTGACCTCACTTCTCTGCTGGATCTCAGAAGAATTGTTGGTTTTTGAGTTTGTTCAGGTTTTACTTGTTAGGATGGAGTAGCAACTTCTAAGCTTCTTACTTGCGGGACCAGAAGACAAAAGTTCTATCAGCCACTTTATTTCACTGAATTCTCCCTGTGCTAGGACGTTTAGGTACTTTTACTGTAACTATTGTACAGATCGGGAAACAGCAGATTAGTATCTTGCCCAGGATCCCACGGCCTTAAAACCCAGTGGTCTGCCTCTCCAGTGCATGATTTCTTCACTGTATACTTTCTTCTCAGAGTGAAAAGTGTTGTTTTGAAGTCAAAAGTCCTGGATTCAAGTCACTTCTCAACCTACTCCATAATTTTTTATAATATGACTAGTAAAACCCTGTCCTCCTTATTTCACTAAACTAATACATGGATTAGAGGAGAGGATGAATATGAGATCCCCTTGTAAACTAAAACATGTAGCACAAATGTTTCTTGAATGTCTGGAAACATAGTGTTGCTGTTGGCTCCTATCTGTGACCTCAGTTCCTTTTCTAACCTCAGTTCTTCCAAGCCTTCTTTCTACTAACTTGCTCTTAAATTTCAAAATTTTCTTGGGTATCAGATTACTCATCATGAAGGGAGAACCCTACTTAAAAAAAAAAATCAATGGAAAACATGCACTGGAACTATTCCATTATAAGTGGTAGAGAGTCCCTCTCTCTTGCTCCAATGTAAACATTCATGAGAGAGAGAGAGAGAGCAGTAACATAGACTGTAAGATTCATGAGAGCCACCTGTTGTGACATGGCTATTGGAGTCATCACTTTGGTAGATTTTGTTGATATCCAGCCAAGCCCTTTGAATTATTTGGTTATATCCCTAGATCCACAGAACTACCTGAAATCTTAAGTGTGGAACCCATGGGAGTGTTTAAATTAGAATGCTTTAAGGATTTCTGAGAACCTTGGGATTAACCCTTACCTACTCAAAAATAATATCACGAGGTGATTACTCTCCCAGTGAGCTGTTGCTTCATTACATATGACTTGACATGGGCATTCTTTTTTTTTTTTTTAATTTCAGATTAATATGAGGGTACAAATGTTTAGATTATACTCTTTTCATTTCTAAGGTAAAGTTCAAGTTGTAGTTGAGCCCTTTACCTAGGGATATGGACATTCTTTGCACCTGCACATTGTGGCTTTGCATACAGTTTCCTGGGTCATATAAGGGAGCCATACTGTGAGGTCATCTCTCACTTTATTGGCAGAGCTCTATAGAAGGATTACCATTCTCCTTTCTAAATAACACGGCTCAAAAAATGTCAGATAAAAATAAGACTTTTAGACTTCTTCTATGGGAAATTCTTAGTAAAGAATATCGAGAGAGACCGAGCAAATTTTCCAAGATCATGTCTAAAACTCTCAGACCTTCATTCCTTTGGGCCTTGATTTATAGTTTGTCTAATCCAATATATGTGGAATTAATTTATATTAGTTTAATAGTATTTCTTGAAAAATATATGTTCATGCCTCAATTTTGTTTTCAAAATTAATTTAGAATTCTCTAAATTGATTTCTCAAGTTCAGAAGTTGTATAGATTTAAAGATGCATGGGGCTTAAAATTCATCTTGGTTCAGCCAGTTTTTTTCATGATAGAAGAGACCTGAGAGATCAACTGATTTCTCTAAGATCAAATATAATAGTAACTGAGTTGACTGACTTTTAATCCAGTGCTTTTTCCATAATGCTGTGTATAATTTTGAAATATTATACCATAAATCATACCATAATTATTTTTACTATATTTGGTCATTCAGAAAAAAAGCTTTAAGAGAAATAACATTAATATCATTGATATTCCCCCTGGTTATCTCGATTAATAGTTTGGATCTCCATGTTCTTTAATATTGGGAAATGTGCTGACATCATCATTACCTCATTTCTAATACAACGTGAAATCTCAAATGAAACTTGTGTCTGTATGTAAAGGCTTACTGAAGTGACTTCATTCAGAGTAGACAACTGTAAGCTGGACTGCTTTCAGATTGTTCAGCAACCGTGGTTCAGTGCAGGCAATTCTAACCTGAGATGCTTAGGCTACCTTAGAATTGACTAAATAGTTTTTTCTATTGTAATGGATCAAAGAAAGGCTCCTTTGACCCCTCACTTCCCTCTCTTTCTTCTAGGAGTGAAGTGCAACCAGTGGTCTGAGGAGGCTTCGATGGTGTTTCGAAATCATGTGGAGAAGAAACCTCTGGTGGCACTGGTGCAGACAGTTATTGAAAACACTAACCCTTGGGACCGGAAAGTAGTGGTCTATTTAGTGGACACATCACTGCCAGACACTGATATTTGGATTCATGATTTTATGTCAGAGTACCTGATAGAGCTTTCTAAAGTTAATTAATCACTGCTTCTGAGACCTTGACAACTAATTCAGATTTTTTAGCAATAACAAAATGTAGTAGGCTTTAAAAAAAAATCTTATTTCTGCTACATGGCTCTGACTGCTGTGGGGGATTGAAAAGAATATGCTTATGTTTGACAGAAGACATTTAACAAGTTTTGTTTTAACAGAGTTGACTTTTCAAAGAAAATTGCACTTGAATTATTACTATAATATTAGAATAAAAATGTTTATCAATATAAAAACTGACTACCTTATAATTTCTAGGCTTTACCACCTTAAGATAAAGTTTCCTTTTCTAGTTATGTTGTCTTCCATGCAGTTCTCAGTTCTCCAGTTTAATTGACAGTTTGATGACTTAACTGGGCCCTAATGTAGTGGTATGTCCCAAAGCAAGTTATCACCAAAGCTTGTGAAAACTTACCCTCAGGCTTCAGCATACAAGCATTGCTAGCAGAGCAGCCCAGGCAAACCAGCATGCCACTCACCCCAAATCTTGAGTGGCTTCTCATTGTCCAGGGAGGCCTTCTACAATCCCCTTGGACAACCACATTGTCCACCACTCCCTGCCTCACTGGACTTTTATCTAGTCCCTGAACCCCACACGTGTTCATCTCGGACTACCAACATTCTGAAGCCAGCCTTGTTCTCCCTGCCCAACCCAAACCTTGCTTATCTGTTCTCTCAGCCTCTCTCAACTTGTTCTCCCTCTCCACCGTCATGTTTGCTTGTTAATATCCCACCTGTCCTCCTGGGCTGACCATGAAGCCTTCCCTGTTCTACTGTCTTGCTATTCCACTGTACTTTGATTATACTTCTCTTGGTTGCCCATACCTTACTATTCTTTGTAGTATGTAATTAGTTTTCTGTGCACCCAATCACCCAGCTACATGGTGGGCCCCTTGAGGGAGAAGTGAGTCCTAGTCATCTCTTTATCCAGTGATGTACTGGTATAAATGTTTGACAACTGGTACTGCTGGGTGGGGAAGTGATTTGTACAAGCCTTGGTTTGTAGTTTTTGACAATTCCCATATTGTTAACAGTCCCACCAATGTTGATTTTCAGCTAATAATGTGACATGCCTGAATTTGGAGTTGGGAAAAGAAGCACCTAAGCAGATCTTGTGATCAGTATAACAGATTCTAGCACACCACTCTCCATAGCTCCCACAGTAGGAAACAGGTAGAATGACATCTTGCACACACCAGGAACTCATTGTGTGTGTGTGCTTGCTAATTGCTGAGTGCAGGGACTGGCAGATGGATAGGTTGCAGCCTTTAGCAGTGGTCCAAAGATGAGGTTGGGAGTCCCTGGACTGATCCTGGAGCAGTGGGAATGAAGAAAAAATACTGAAGACTTAAGTTTTTGATTAGAATTATTAGCTTAGAGGAGATAGGAAAAAGGGTGGAGCCAACCCTTGATCTAAGAGCTTAGGATAATGAAGTTTACTCAATGTGAAAGAGAAACTTAAAAAATTGATCTTGAACAATCTGAGGTAATGATTAGATTTCTATGCAGGCAGAAGATGTGCATAAACTGTTGGAAATAAGGAGTGGACTACAGGGAGCAAATCAGGCTGGAGATAAAAATTCTTGAATCATTTCCTTGTTTTCATTTTGGAAAATCTAGGAAAAATTAGAGGATAGTAAAGACGTGATGTTTTTGTTTGTCAGCATATAGAAACACAGGACACAGTGCAAGTTCAAACCTCAGTGAAATTTTTTATTTTTGTTTTTGTTTTTCTGACACAGTCTCACTTTGTCACCGTTGGTAGATTGCCATAGCATCACAGCTCACAGCAACCTCAAACTGTTGGGCTCAAGTGATTCTCTTGCCTCAGCCTCCGGAGTAGCTGGGACTAACATGCCCAGCCACAACACCCAGCTATTTTTAGAAACAGGGCCTTGGTCTAGCTCAGGCTGGTCTTTAACTCCAGAGCTCAGGCAATCTATCTTGCTTTGGCCTCCCAGAGTGCTAGGATTACAGGCATGAGCAACCACACCCAGCCTAAAGTTTTTGATTTTAAATGTCCAAATTATCTCTCTAGCTTTTTAAAACTCATATTTATAACATTTGCAGCTAAGGTGATTCAGAATTCAAGAATACGAATGCTAGTGATTAACCATTTATGATGAAATAAAAATGTCATGACATAGTGTTTAAGTGAACTTAAGAAGTACAAGTGTTTTTTATAATGGTTTATTTTCCTAAAAAGAAAAATCTGCAAATTTTCTGCAAGTAAGGAAGAAGTGGTTTCTCTTTCACTAACTTTAGAAATGTTTACTTTTAAAAATAAAACTTGTTTGTTGGTATAAGAGAAAAATTAACCTAGTGTTGAGACAGTGTGACAAACAAATGAAATATGACCCTGACCCTTTATAATGCAAGAACAGGAAAGAGTTTTTAAATTGGACGCAGAAAGTGCCACCAGCGAACAAAAAGAATAATATACTGTGTGAAAACTTAGAACACCTGTCCAAAAGACATTAATAAAGTGGAAAGATAAAGCACAGAATAAAAGAATACAGTTGAGGAAAGGCAAACACAGAGACTATTCAATATATTCAATAAACAAAAGACTCTCCAGAAGAAAAATGGACAATAAATTAGAACAAATGCTCCACAAAAAAAATCCAACTAGCCAAAAAACATGTTAAAAACATATTAAAACATTGACAAACATGTCAATCTATTAGGACACAGAGAAGTGCAAGTTCAAACCTCAATGAAATTAGCCATATGCCACAATGGCTACAGTGTCTCAATTTTTGTTAAATTTAAGCGTTGTTGGAATTGTGAAGCTTTGGGTAAAATGGCTCTCTGACTTTGGAAGAGTTCAGCCTTACCTGTGCTACAGTTGACATTAGGGATACTCTATGGTCCAGCTGTGTGTGCACTTGTACAGGAAGATTTTGGCAAAGAATGTTCACAGCAGCATTGTTTATAGCTGAAACCTGGAAACAACCTAAATGTCCATTACTAGTAAAATTGATTTTTTAAAACCGGTACATTTTATTCAATGAAAAACAATAAGAGAGAACTACAGCTGCGTGAAACATCACAGATAAATCTCACAACACAGAGTTAACCAGATGAAGACAAAGTTCCAGTATATATGGAAGAGGAAAGTAAGAATGTGATTACCATTAAGGACAAGAAAGTGAACATCTTTAGAAGGGAGTTGTGACCCAGCAGGGACAGGTGGGCTTCAGGGCAGCTGTCAGTGTCTCCTAAGTGGTAGTTGCACAGGTATTCACACTACAGAAAGTTAGGAAGCTGCATGTTACGTTGTACGCACATAATGACACACAACCCATGTTGTATGTTCTAATTAGATTCACAACAAAAACGTTTTAAAATAATTTGAAATACTAAATCATTACTTCCTATAAAATATATGGCACATACCCCTTGAAGAGAGCATTCTCTTACAGCTGTGAGGGTTTTATAGGAGCAAATTTTCTTGAAAACAAGATAGTTTTTATTGAGTTTCTCATGAATATTCTATACACAAGGATTACAGTGTTAATTTTATTTGGGTTTGCCAAACCAAAAGCTTCCCCATAATAATCTAAAATGAGACATCTCCCTTGGTCCATACAAATTCCTTTGTATGAGACGTTTGGGTTTCATTATTTTTGACACTTCACTCTCAGTGTAGAGAGAATGGTTTTGACGGTGTGTTGAAACTCTGTGTTCACGAAATGATTGTTATTAGTATTAAAGCTTCCACTCGTACCAGACCCAGCTGGGCTGTGGGAAGCTGGAACAGTTCTTTGCTTCAATCAAAGGAAAAGGCACAGGATCTGCTTGGCTGTCTTTGTTCTTTCACTTTTGAGTACTTCTGATTCTTGGAGGCTTAAATTCTAGACCCCTCGGGAATGTCAGGCTGTCCATCTTTTCCCAGATAATCCTACCTTCGCTTAAACTCTTCCTGGTACAAGTGGGGACATCAAAACCCGACAGGGGCGGACCCGTGCTCACTTGGCTGCGGAGCCAGACTCCCCAGCGCTCCCCTCCGTAGGTGTCGCTCCCCGACGGGGGTAAGGGCGCTGCACCCCGGCGCCCCCGAGCGGAGCGGGAGGGAAGGCGGGGGCGGGGCGGGGCGGGGCGGGGCGGGGCGGGGCGGGGCGCAGTGACAGCTCGAAGCCGGGCCCGCCCCTGGCTCCCACCCCCGCGCCCCCCGCGCCCCCCCGCCCC
>CAUYPK010169092.1:0-48681 GCA_963574355.1 Loris lydekkerianus
GTGATTGGTGGGACCACACCTACGGTGCATCTTACAAGGGTACATGTGAAACTTACTAAATGTAGAATATAAATGTCTTATGACACAATAACTAAGAAAATGCCAGGAAGGCTATGTTAACCAGTGTGATGAAAATATGTCAAATTGTATATAAAACCCCATGATTGCATTAGTGCACACAGCTATGATTTAATAAAAAAAAAATAATAAAAATGGGCATAGGACTTAAATAGATATTTTTTAAAAGACATACAAATGACAACCAGGTATATGAAAATGTGTTCAACATCCCTAATCATCAGGTTAATGCAAATTAAAACCACAATAAGCTATCACCTCACACCTATTAGAATGGATATTTACAAAAAGAGAAAAGATAACAAATGTTAGTGAGAAAGGGAACCCTTTACACTGTTGGGGGAAATGTTAATTAGTTGAATCACTATGGAAAACAATATGGAGGTTTCTCAAAAAATTAAAAATAGGATCCTTCCTCATTCATGAGGAAGAGACACACAAATCACTTAAGCTGCCATAACCCTAGCAACAGTTAGTGTCATTTTGGGTGGTAAAACTTTTTATGTATTTATTTATTTATTTTAGAGACAGAGTCTCACTTTATCACCCTTGGTAGAGTGCTGTGGCAACACACAGCTCACAGCAACCTCCAACTCCTGGGCTCAGGCGAGGAGCACCTGCCACAACGCCCAGCTATTTTTTTGTTGCAGTTTGGCCAGGACGGGGTTTGAACCTGCCACCCTTGGTATATGGGGCTGGCACCCTACCCACTGAGCCACAGGTGCTGCCCTGTAAGACTTTTTAACATTCGTTTTACTTAAACACAAGAACAAAAATGTTGTATCTGCTTATTTTAACTTAACATTACATGAGATTAATTCGTCCGTATCTACAGTCCTCATAAATATTAGAAAATATTGGATTTTAAGTGCAGGCCATGGAAAAATTGAAAATCAAAGAGAAGGATTAAAATATTTTTTAAAACCTTAAAATCTTGTAAAATTGGCAAAAGAAATACCTAATTTGGAAAGTAGATTGGAATGTTTTTTATATTTCTAAAAATCCAATTTGTAAACACATAAAACTTTATCTAACAGGATAAAAAATCAAAGAGATTATATATATATATATTTAATGAAGATTGATATTTAATGTTTTTGGCAGTGAATTTACTTCTGTACAGACTTCAATTGGCACAGATTTTAACTCTACAAAATATTTGAAAATACCAAAATTTTCTTTTTTTCTCCTACTAGCCACCTTTCCAAAACTATAAACCTGGCTTTCCCAGAGGGTGTTTGATGAACTTTTCAGGAAGCAGATGGCTTTTAGGTGTGACTATTTCACCTCAAATCTCAATTATCCTTTTTACTACCTTGAGGAGAAATTTCCACAGGTAACATTAAACTGTGTAGTTTATTTCTGTGCCCTGGCTTGTGATTCTACAGATAGGAACTGGTTCTAGGCCAGCTGCAAGCGCAGAGCCTTGCCTCATGTTGTGCCATCACAAGAGCCAAACAAAGAAGAAATGACCCCTTCACAGATGGCTTAATTTTTCCAACAAGATAAAACAGGGGTGCTGTTTAGCTTGTTTTTAAGTGAGTTACCATTCTGGGGTGAGATGAATGCAATGATAAAGTAAAATAAAGACTTTTATGTGCAGATGCTATGATTTTATGATCTCCTATCAAGAGTAGTTTTAAAGACAACTGAACCTATGCCCTGCGTAGTTACAACAGAAGAACGATAAATGAATTCTTCTGAAATAAAGTTAATACTTATGAAAGACTTTCCCAATACTTACAAAATTTAAAATAATAACCCATAATAATAATAATAATCCCATAATTCCACAAGTTAACTTTTTCAGTTACCTAGAGGTACATCATACATGTTTTACCTTGAACACTGCATGCGGAGGTAACATAGCTTAAAGCTGGGTGTTCTCCTGTATTTTTTTAAGGGTCAGTGATTTTTATTTGTTTCATAACATTTTTTCTTGTTCTTAATGTAGCAGCAATAAGCAGTTACAAAACAGTATAAAATATAATATGAAAAGAGTTTGTCCACAAAATAACCTAATATCCTAAGAAAGGTGAAGGACCTGTAGGAAGAAAACCATAAAGTTGCTAAAAGACAAAAATGAAACATGATATTCTTCAATGGAGAGAGAAAATTCTATTCATATAATTCAATGCCAATTCAAGTTATAGTTTCTTTATAAAATAATTATAATGTTTGGGAAAATAAGCAACTATATCAGTGGAGCATACCCATATCTAAAGTTATAACAATTTAATACCTATATTGCAGACATAGGTACAGCTGCAAAACAGACTCTACTGTACATGAGAATTTAATATAGGGTCAGTGTGGGACATTAAAAACCAATAATGAAAATGTCAATTTGGGGAAAAATCAACTTAGATCTTCATCGTACACTTCTGAATGGACCAAAATGCTAAATGTAAAATAAATCAGCCATTTAAAAACATCTTTCCAGAAATAGAAGTAAATATTGAATTTCTTGAGGACCAGCTAGCTTCAAAAGGATTAAATAATTCCAATAAAAATCCCCAGTACACTCAAATTGTAAGTCTGAATTTAAAACTAAATCCTAATAATTAAAAGAAAGAAAAACTGCAACTAGAGGCAACATTTGTAAGAAATGCCACAGATGAAAAATGCCATTGTTCTTTATACTGTACATGCAACTTTTTGGTAACTAGAATTACTTCAAGAATAAAAATTTATGAACTATCTTTGATACATGGAGAATTCTTGCAACGTGGTAGGAAAAACACTAAGCCCCCAGTAGATGAAGGGGTAAAGGATATGAAGAGAAAATCCACACTTAAACACACACTCGCTGAAGGAAACAAAGGTGATTTACAGACACAGAAGAAAAATACTCAAGTCTTAGTAGCAAAGAAAAGCAAATTTAAACAAGACTTAAATTTATATCTATTAAATTTTGGATTTGTTTTTAGTAGTAATATCAAATGTTTGTCAGAGTAATGAAATAGGCAACTCTTTCTCATTATTCATGGGGCATAAAGTTAGGATAAGCAATTCAGTTGCTTGTATCAGGAGTCTTGCATCATTGAATAGTAATGCCATTTCTTAGAATCACCCTAAAAGAAGACCCTGAAAAAAAGAAACAGCTTTAGGAGCAAAGTTGTTCACTAAGAATTTTTTGCATTAATGAAAACTTAGAAACAACTTCAATGTCAACCTCTGGAGGGGAGTTATTAGGTAAATTATTAAATATTAAGTAGCTATTGAAATAGTATTTACAGAGAAATTTTTTAAATAATGCACTAAATAATAAAAGAAAGCTGCAACATTTTTTATAGCATATGATGGCATATTTATAAAAATGAAGATATGGGGGGAAAGAGTTTTTTTAAAGTACATGCTAACATGGGGGCAGCGCCTGTGGCTCAAAAGAATAGGGCACCGGCCCCATATGCCGGAGGTGGCAGATTCAAGCCCATCCCCAGCCAAAAAAAAAAAAACCTGCAAAAAGTACATACTAACAGTAGTTGTTTAAGTAGAGGAGCTATAGGTAATTTTGCTCGTTTAACTATTTTACATTTACCATATTTTCTTTAAGGAAGATTATTAGTTTATATTTTTATAATTACGTAATGTTTCTCATTAATAATTGTTACTGTGTCTAGAGCAGGAGAGAAATTTCATGATATTTGCTAACCACAGAGTCCACGTTTTTTACTTTAATAAAGGAACCTTACTTACCTTTTTTTTTCTTTTCTTTTTTTTTTAAAGTTTTTGGCTGGGGCCAGGTTTGAACCTGTGACCTTCAGTATAGGGGTCCGGCACCCTACTCCTCGAGCCATGGGCGCTGCCCACCTACATAAATTTTTTTTTTTTTTTTTTTTTTTTATTGAGACAGAGCCTCAAGCTGTCACGCTGGGTAGAGTGCTGTGGCATCACAGTTCACAGCAACCTCCAACTCCTGGGCTCAAGCAATTCTCCTGCCTCGGCCTCCCAACTAGCTGGGATTACAGGCGCCTACCATAACAGCCGGCTATTTTTTGGTTGCAGCCATCATTGTTGTTTGGCGGGCCCAGGCTGGATTTGAACCTGCCAGCTCAAGTGTATGTGGCTGGCACCTTAGCCACTTAAGCCACAGGTGCCGAGCCTTTTTTTCTTTTTTTTAATTGTTGGGGATTCATTGAGAGTACAAGAAACCAAGTTACACTGATTGCGTTTGTTAGGTAAAGTCCCTCTTACAATTGTGTCTTACCCCCAAAAGGTGTGTCACACACCAAGACCCCACCGCCTCCCCTACATAAATTTTTAGGCAAAGGACAATAATTTTTCCAATTCCATCTGTCAATAACAGCCATAGAGAGGACAGCTGTAGAAGAAAGATTGACAGACCATGAACTCTCTTGCTAGGTGCTACAATGGTATAAGAAATCAGTGGGTCTGACAGAGGCGGAAAGAATCTTTTAGGAAAAATACAATTACACTAAAATTTCTTACTGGTAATTTGTTTGGTTCTTTTAAAAAAATGACTTTTTCTGAGTACAAGAATAATAAGTGCTTATTTTAAAAGTTTCAAGTGTTGTAGGTATTTAGAAAGTGACTATCACTATTATAGTTTGGTATATATTACTCCAAATATTTTGATGACTAATACTTGAAAAATAATAATGGGAATTAATCTAAGCATGTTGTTTTGTAACTTGAGTTTTCAGTTACACGACAAAGTCTCCTGTAACCCCATCATTTTAATGATTTTTTTTTTTTTTTTTTTTAGCCAGAGTCTCACTATGTCCCCCTTGGTAGAGTGCTGTGGTGTCACAGCTCACAGCAACCTCAAACTCTTGGGCTTAAGCAATTCTCTTGCCTCAGGGTCCCAAGTAGCTAGGACTTACAGGTGCCTACCACAACACCTGGGTATTTTTTTTTTTTTTTTTAATTGCAGTTGTCATTGTTGTTTAGCAGGCCTGGGCCAGGCTCCATCCTGCCAGCTTTAGTGTATGTGGCCGACACCCTGCTCACTGAGGTACGGGTGCTGAGCCTGTTTTAATGATTTATAATATTCCTTTTCTGGTATACTACAATTTGTTTCACCAATTCCTGATCGATAGTCATTTTGGTGCTCCTCATAATTATCAACAATGGCACGTTGAATATATACATATGCCTTTGTGCACTTAATGCAACAAAAAATGTCTGAAATGTTTAAATATATACCAATAAACACACATCACCCTTACATATTTCTACATGATAAATTATTAAAAAGTGAATTATGGGGAAAAACTTACTGCTAAGCAGACCTTTGCAAATGTCTATATTCTCATTTACTCTATAATGAGAATGCCTCTTTCCTTATAGTATTTTCAGCAGTCTGTTATCACATTTTGTTTTGTTTGGGCTAATCAAAGAAGTGAAAAATATTGCCTTTGTTTTGTTTTATAATATATTCCTTTACTCGTTAGAAAAGTGACCATCTTTTCCTAGGTCTATTGATTATTTGTTTCCTTCTGGGAATTGGCCCTTGTTTTCCTTCACCTGTATTTCTATTAGCTTATCTTTTCTTGTCAGTTTTTACATAAGGAAATGTCTTTAATTGTGTGTTGCATGCATAATTGTATAAGGTTTTCTTTTGACTTCTTATTTCAATTTTTTGGCATAAAAATTCTTTACTTTTAATGTAGTTATATTATCAGTATTTCTTCCTAATTCTTAGTTTGTGTCATGCTTAGATAGACCTTCCTCACTCAAAGGTTATAATAATATTCACTTATATTTTCTTCAAGTATTTTTATGATTTCATTATGTTACATTTTTATTTTTGAAGCATCTGGAACTTACTGTGAGGTAAGGGGTTAAATGGAGATCCAGCTAACTTTTTCACAACTGGCTAGTCAGTTGGCCTAATACTACTTATTAAATAATCCATCTCTTTCATACTAATTTGAAATGCCATATTTATGATATACTTAAGTTTCCTACATGCTCCGTATATCTCTGGGATCCATTTACCTCTGCTCCTCAACCAGAAAATGGCAATTTATTTTTAAGTAAATATACTCTCAGTTCAGAAAATAATCTTGTTCTGGAGCTGAATATCCCTAAACTATATGGAAACTTCCCTTGTACTCACTTATCTTGCAAGACAAATCATCAGTGATTGGAAATATGGTTCACATGGCTAGCAAAGTCAAATTTTGTATTATTCCCAAGACACTGTGAGCATTATCCACAGCTCCTTACCCCCAGCTTTACTTGTCAAAGGATTAATAATGCTCATCCCTCAATAATTCTAGCCAGTGAGCTCACTGTAACAAAATAATAGACCCCTGAATGGAAAGCCTGTATATAGTAAACATTGTAATGTCAATCTAAACAACGGAACTTTCTCTCTCAAAGATGCTTTGAGTATGAATGAATGTTAAGATTTATATGTAGAAGTGAGTGACTTACTAAGAATCTTCTTTTCTAGCCAATGCAATCTACAATCTCTGTGTAGATTTTCACCGAAAATGTTAAAAACAGGTGCAGTATTTTAGCTTGTAGGAACATTCTCAATGCTCACAGGAACATTATAAATGGGTAGAGTTCACATAGAATCAATAACCGGGTGTCTGCCCCAGTGTCCTATTTGTCATTTTGTGTGTGTGCGCGTGTGTGTATGAGAGACAGAGAGAGAGGGAGAGACTCTCCTTTTTTTCAGTTATAAAAGCATGAAGGAAAGGAAAGGAATGACTCTGCATCCTACGATCTCAGTAGCTCTGATGGAATGCCATATTGTGCCTCTAGATTCCATTTTTGGGTTTTGTGCGGTTACTTACTCATTCTGTGTAATATCTGGCCCCAAGAAAGACTTAACCTATTATACAGAATAGGTACAATGCCTAGGAACAATACATATAGGGGCCTATAAAAAGTTTTTAATTTCTTTAAAAATGAAAAACAAAAATAAAATAAACTTTTAGGTCAAAAGAAATGTTTTGTTACATAATATTAATATATTCATCTTTATACCAATATAGTTATAAAATATAATCTTTAGTATTTGTTTATAGAGTAAGGAGCTTGCAAAAATCATACTACAGCCTTGCTTACCCCTCAATAGGTTTCTTGCAATAAGAACACTGGAAATTTAGTAATTCTTTCATCTCTCTTCCACCCTGGAAATTCATAATTAAAGGCTTAAAGAAGCCATGCAATTTAGAAACAAAAACAAAAACCTGTACAATTTGGTTTATTCCAGAGTTCTCCAAATTTATTTGATGCTGGAGGCTTTTTTTTCTTCCACACAATAACATGTGTCTTCTCCCAGAACCAATGATCCGTGGAAGAACTTGGGGAAAACTTGACATACTATTATATTAAGATTCAACATTGATCAAGTGAGTCTGTAGCTGAATCTCTCAAACACTTTTTTTAGCAGACTATACAGAAGCCTAAGGGATTACTTTTTGTTCTCCTGGAATTGAAATGCATACCTGATGCCCTCTGAGAAGCATGCAACCAACAGAGTCTTACCTATTCATTTGGCAAGAGTATTTTATTGTTGCACAAGTTTTAGATTTATGCTACACAGCTCACTGAGGGCCATTTCAATTTAGTTTTATTGATAGGTTTGCAGCAGGATGAGGATGATAATAATTCCAAAATAGCAAGGAAGGGTGAAAAGCTGCTTTCCTGAATCCTACACATGTTATTCCTTAATCTATCAGACATTATTGAGAGTGACTTAAAATCTGTCAGCTCTCAAAAGGTTTCTCCAGTAACAGATTTCTTGGTTCCATCTCAGTTCCTGCAGTCCCCATAACCTCAGCCTATTCAATTTAGCAGCGCTCAGTGGTGTGAATGCTGAAATTAAAATGTGCTTTCAAAATTCAATCCATAGCAAAACTGACCTAACTTAGAAGCATCTCCACAGTCAGATTTAATAACAGTATAACTTACTGGAAATGTTCAATATAGTCATGACTGTAAATTACATCGTTATTCTTCAGCCTGAATACAGATATTGCATAGGGATATGGGGGGAAATTCCCAAGTGGTGCTTAAATGAAATAGAATTTCACAGGATATTGCTTATGGTATGTGTATGTTGAGAGGCAGAGAGAATGAGTGGATAGTAATGCCTTCACTGACAGAGGGGATAAAGGATCTGATAAAGTTGCTGACACTGATTTTATATGCTATAGGCTTCTTATTTCAAGTCAATAAATATGTTTATCACTTTGCTTCAGATACTATATGAATACTAATAAAAATAACAGCATAAGAAAAAGAAATCATTTTAAAGGGAAATCATTTTGATATTCTTCTTAAACAACCTTACTGAAATAAACTGGAAAGATAGCAAGTACAGATGGTCCCCAACGTACCATGGTTCAAGGTCATTTGCTGGCTTTAGGATGGTGCAAAAGCTATACACATCCAGTTGAAACTGTAACCCCACTGTAAGTCTGGGAATGTATGTATAATCCATCAGCCAGAAAATATTTGATGAGTACTTCCCAAATACTCTATAATATGCTAGATGTTTAGTGAAAGAAATACCCAGGGAATATAATTGACATTTTGTCACTGATCTTTCAGGGTTCATGAACTACTTGGGGAGATGATATCAACATACTTAGAACAAAACATCTAACAGAAAAGAAGAACAGTAATTTTAAATCATACTTCCATGGGTCAGTGCCATTCTCGCTCTCTCTCTTTTTTTGAAACAGAGTCTTGTTCTGATGCCCAGGCTAGAGTGCTGTGGCATCACCCTACCTCACAGCAACCTCAGACTTCTAGGATCAAGCAATCCACCTGCTTCGGCCTCCCACAGTGCTAGGATTACAGGAGTGAGCCACTACGCCCAGACTATTAATGCCATTCTAGAAACAACACCATGGTGGACTCCTGCCAAAAATTACTAAGGGTAGCCCAGTATTTTTTTTTTTTTCTAGAAACTAGTAAAAGAAAAAAATGATTAGAATTTTCTCAACTTTTATGTTTTTATCTTAGACATATTCCTAACTATTGGTGTTTACTATCATTTAATCTATTAATAAGATGGCAAAAACATAAATCTATGGCAAACATATATTAAGAAAAAAATTATAGGGCGGTGCCTGTGGCTCAGTGAGTAGGGCGCTGGCCCCTTATACCGAGGATGGTGGGTTCTAACCCAGTCCCAGTGAAACTGCAACAACAACAACAAAAATAGCTGAGCATTGTGGTGGGCGCCCCCACCTCCCCCCAAAAAAAACAGAAAAAAGAAAAAATTATAAACTTTCTGAGTACTTAATTTCACAGCTTCTTATTTCCAAGGAAATATATACCTAATTGTAATGGTATATTTTAAATAGAAACACAATGTTATATTTTCTTCCAGCAAAATTGCCTATGGTCTTTAGGATGAGTGAAATATATCAATATTTTATGGGGTTCCTACCCCATATGACCATCATATTCAGGTACTTTACTATTGAAATAAATCTAGGAACAACTAAGTATATAGACAAGTGTTAGGTAGAATAAACAACCAATTTTCTCAAGCTTTGCCCATTAATTTCTATAGATGTTGGGAGACTGCTGGTGCCACAAACACATGCTCAGCCAACAAGGTACATCAATGAGCAACATTAGTCTAAAAACATTTTCTTAAAGTATGTGGCGTTTGAAATAAATCTTGAAGGATGAATCAAATTTGGAAAACCATGCTTTAGAAATGCACAGTGAAACTATAGTTACTTTTGTGGCATCGGGTAGTACGGGGTGTTAATTTTTGCAGCTACATCTTTAATAATTTTATTTTTCAAAATAAAGATATATGTACATTCTTAAAAATGTTTTAATCTACAAAAACATAGTAAGAAGAAAGTCTTCCTACTACTTGAGTTAAGCTACTATTAACATTTTGGGGTAGTTTTTCTGTGCATTTTTAAAAAGTTGTCATCATCCATCTGTACAATTTTGTATCCAGAATTTTGAAAAGATGTGAATGTTTTGCATGTTATTAAAAAAATCTGTGGATATGGTATCTTGAAAGCCTGCATAAAATTCTACTGTAAAGACATATAACCTATATTATTAGTTCCCTTATTGCTATACATTTAGGTTAAAGTTTCTGGTTTTTCACTATTATAAGCCTGACATGAGGGGAATAGTTGATATATTTCCCCCCTCTGTTCATTCACCCTCTTTGTGGTCTATCTTGCCCTTTTTTAAAAAAATTAAATCATAGCTGTGTACATTAATGCGATCATGGGGCACCATACACTGGTTTTATAGATCATTTGACATATTTTCATCACACTGGTTAACATAGCCTTCCTGGCATTTTCTTAGTTATTGTATTAAGACAATTATATTCTACATTTACTATGTTTCACATGTACCATTGTAAGATGCACCGCAGGTGTAATCCCACAATCACTCTCCCTCTGCCCATCCTCCCCACTGCCTCCCCACCCTTTCCCCCTTCCCCATATTCTTAGGTTATAACTGGGTTATAGCTTTCATATGAAAGCCATAAATTAGTTTCATAGTAGGGCTGAGTACATTGGATACTTTTTCTTCCATTCCTGAGATACTTTACTAAGAAGGATGTGTTCCAGCTTCATCCATGTAAACATGAAAGAGGTAAAGTCTCTGCTCTATCCTCTATCAGTTGTGTGCTCTGGGGAGTACTGACCCAGCTCCAGGACCGGGAGATGATTGGTTTAAGTTAGTCAGTGTAAGCCATGCCCCTGGCCAGGAAGGTTAGTTTCCGGAGATGGGCATATAACCATTTTTAAAAGCCAAAATGTTCCTATGACACTCTTTACTCCAAAACGTCATTTTCAGAGATAGAATTACTATATGTGGCACCAGAATGTCTTTCTGTGTATCAGATAAACATAGTATAAAATTCTGGTTGGAATTATTAAAGGGCACAGAGGTTGTGATTCAGGAAAAGAGAAGGAGCCTGACTATTGTAGCCAGGACAGAATTGGCTTTCAAAGAAAAAAGCTGGTGAAAATAAGAATTGGCATATAAAAGCAAACTGAAGTTTAGGACACACACATTTTACAATCATACATTTCATTTATACATTTTAAATCTTGTGGCAAATGGCCATAGTATAGAAAAGAAATGAGGCTGAACTACCAAATATTGGAAAAACTAAAATCCTCAAGAAAAACAGGTTTTGTGTGTTTATCCTACATACAACCTCAACTTATAAGCTCAAGGACTAAGACAGGAATCAAGTAATCACTAAAGAACTCAAAATCAAGAAGTATCTACTTGCTATCAGAAGAGATGTATTTAATTTTGGCTGTCTAGAACCATGTCAAAGGCTGAAAGATCCAGTAACTTTTGTGGAGTTTGAATAAATTGAGTGAATTCTAGATTCTTCAGGTCCTTGCAGATAAAGATAAATCTAAGTGAATAAAAGTTCACAGATCCCCTTGGGGCAGTGCCTATGGCTCAAAGGGGTAAACTGGCCCCAAATGCCAGAGGTGGTAGGTTCAAACCCAGCCCCAGCCAAAAACTGCAAAAAACAAACAAACAAAAAATCCCTTAAATAAAGTTCACGGATCTCTGTTCTCTTACCAAGTGACTTGTAAGTAAATATACAGCTGCTCTGCAATTTATGATGGGGTTACATAGGAAAAAACATCGTAAATATTTCATACCCCAATAAACTCACTATCAACTAAAAAAGTGTAAGTTGAATCATACATTGGGAATCATCTCTACTTGTAGGTACAGGGGAGGCTAAGAGGGAGTTTAGGACACGGGAAATCACACTGAATGAGTCAGCGGGAGACA
Source organism: Loris lydekkerianus (assembly GCA_963574355.1). Taxonomy (NCBI): domain Eukaryota; kingdom Metazoa; phylum Chordata; class Mammalia; order Primates; family Lorisidae; genus Loris; species Loris lydekkerianus. The sequence continues at coordinate 11,827 of CAUYPK010169092.1, forward strand.
TACGTCAGTTTGCCAATAGCATGAGATTTTACATGGGCATTCAGGGAGACATCTGATCCACATGCAATGGTAGACAAGGCTGTGCTTTAAACCCAAGTCTCTTGGCATAGTGTCTATAGTATTGTTGCCAGCTGCAATTGCTGGCAGTTCACCAATATTTTATATTACATTGCCTTCTGATACACTGAATAGCAGTTTAGGCCTTTGTTAATAGAAAGAATCACTAAGCCCAAGAGTTTGAGGTTACTGTGAGCTGTGGCACTCTACCCAGGGCAACAGATTGAGACTTTGTCTCAAAAAGAAAAAAGAAAAAAAAAAAAAGAAAAGAAAAAAAGAAAGACACATATTTAAAGTGTCTTGTAAGAAATCTGTTAAAACATAGAAAAATACCAAGAAAGCAGGCACAGGAAATCTATAGAAAGAATAGAGCGAGACCAAAAGACTTAAGTTAAGGCATAGATGTAAATCCATCTAATTCCTACAATGATCTGCAAATTTGGCTTTGAGTTTCCTGCAGCTAAGCCACAAAGAATAACATGAGCACTTAAAACAATGATTCCCACTGTCCAGAGGAAAGAGAAATCTATGTATTTCACAGGGGGCAGGGAGGGAGAGAGATTTCCACATATGATTATTTGGCAACTAATTAGTTTTGGAGGTCCCAAAGCTGCCATTATAACAATTATTACTTCCCTTTTAATGGCACTTAATACTTTGTGGAATAATTTTAATATTTTCTTTAATCTGCACAAAAATTCTGTGATGTAAGATTTGAGGGTAAGATATTATTATTAATATTTTCTTTTTAAAGGCAAAGTCTTGGCTATGTCACCTGGGTGGGAGTGCAGTGGCACGATCACTGCAACCTCCAACTCCTGGGGTCAAGGAATCCTCCTGCCCCAGACTCCTGAACAGCTGGGATAATAGGCCTGAGCCATTGCCCTCCCCAAGGTATTATGAAAGCAATAATCTTTCATTCATGCATCTAAGAACCTTGTCTAACTGGGCACCCAACAAAAAATGACAAAGATCTCTGCGATACAAACCAAATGGCAAAAACCTCTCATTCAGAGCCTTTGCCATCTTATTTAACCTGAAATTCTAACAGTGTTGATTTCTTTCCTAAAACACAGGGGATTAAAATAAATGAAATAAAAACTATTATAGGGAGACACTCTAATAGGCCCCCAAATGGATACATAGGAAAGCAGAGATACAAACTAAAAACAAAAGAGTAGTTAGCACACAACCTGAAAACCTAAATACTCACCAAAGAAAGAAAACCAGATGTGTCATGGGCTCAGTCCTCCCTGCCTGTGACACTTCTCCATGAATTAGTTCTTCACAAGCTACCTTAACAATCTTTCAAGAACCAAATTGTAATTCTGCTTGCCTGCTCCCCACTCTTAACAACGTTCAGTGAGTTTACAAGCTCATAAGATTAACATCCTTAATTAACAGAGCCCACAAGGTCTCCTGCAGGTTCTGGCTGCTGCCTGCCTCCCCAGCCTCATCTCTATTCAGCCCCACCTTCTTGGGCCTTTGCACATTTCCTTCCTGCTACCTGGATTTGTCTCCCTGCACGAAGCCTCTCTTGGACAACCTGAAATGTCACTTCCTTAGAAAGCCTGACCCAGTACCGAAATCTAGATTAAGCTTTCCTGTGCACCTTTAGCACTTTTGCAGTTGACAATTTATCACAGTTGCACTTAATTAGTCTGATTGTATAGTACCTATTTCCTCCAGTGTACTGCGAGCTCTGGTGGACTATGACTGACTTGATTTTACGCTAAATAATTAGTGAAAAAAAAATGAATAAGTAGTGTCACAGGACAAGCATGATGCATCTTCCTGGTTTGTAGTATTTAATTTTTACTAAAATACCTTTGGGGGGAGGTGGAGGAAGCTATTATTTTCTTTATTAAAACAAAAGTGATTATGAAGTGTAATACAAAATTCGTATGAATTTTAAATCTAAAACAAGACTTCCAGAATGCTTCAAGCTGCGCTCTCAGATTTTTTAAAGAGACATTGCGTTAAAAATAATATGGAAACACAATGTGGTACAAGATTCATTTCCTAGGGGATCTGGGTAACAGGGTTTTTCTTCATTATACTAGATGAGAATATGTGCATAAAGAGGACTATATGCAAACTATAAAGCTTCATGAAAATATATTATTGATAATTCCGTCTCCTGAAGAGACGGAACTGGTGGGGCTGACGCCAGAACCCACGCCTCTGGGGACCTGTCTAACCCGCTGCTTTTCATTACCGCATAGCACCTGCCACCTGGTCCTTGATCCTATGGGTCGCCTCCCTCCCAAGCTAGGAGCTGTATTTGGGGTGGATGGCTTATGTAAGGCTGAAAGATACTTTAAGTTTCGGTGAAACAGGCAGAGCATTTCCCGACATCATAATCCAGGGGCTTTCTGCTCTCAGACGGGACTGGGCAGCTCCCCTCGAGGACTGCAAACCCCGCTAGCTTCGCTTTGGCTCAAGCCCGCGCGGCTCTCCCCCTTGCGGCGATAACGCCGGACTGCAGCGCATTCCGGAGACACTGTCAATCTTTCTTGAAGCTCAGGCAGTATTTAAGGGGCTTGGGAAGCGGGAAAGCTCGGGAGTAGTTTAGGGAAGAGAACACAGAACAGGTATCGACGCTGCTGCCTGGCTTCGGGGTCCTGCAGCGCGGCCAGTTCCTATGCGCAAAGGCTGGCCACGGCTGCTGATTAGGAAGCCGCAAACCCCCTTGGGCTGCGGCCGAGGAGGGCGGAGGTCCCCGTCAGTCCCCTCGGAAGTGAAGCCGGCGTTCCCTCTCTGTATCCCCGGCCTGAGCCAGAGCATAAGTCCGGGGAGCAGGAGGGGTTTGCCTGCGGGTACTCGGGCGCCAGAGGCGCGGACGCCCTGCCAGCCGGCTCCCGCCCGGCAAAGGGCGCTGCTGCCGGCTGCCGGCTGAGGACGCCGGCGCCGCCAGCCCGGGCTCGCGCGCAGCGCGCGCACGCGGGTGGGCGTGGGAGGCAGGGGCGCTACTAGCAGGCGGCGTGCGCGCGCGCGCTCCCCCCGCGCGCCTCCCTCGCAAGCCGGCGGGCCCGGCCCCGGCGCGCGTCACGAGGAGCCAGCGAGCGAGCGAGCGGGCCGGCGGGCGGGCGAGCGGGCGGGAGGGTGGGGAAAGGGGGTGGGGCCGCGGGACCGGAGGGGTCCGAGCGGCGGCTGCGGAGCCGGAGTCGGAGCTGGGCGAGGGCGGCTGCGGTCCCGGCGGCGGCGGCGGCGGCAGCAGCAGCGGGAGAAGATGGTGGCGCTGGAGGTAGGAGCGGCTGGAGCGGAGCTTTATTCCCGGGCTTGGCACCAACGCTGTTATTAGCACCGCCTGCGCCCGCGGGCCCGCGGACCCAGCTGTCAGGCAAGGTACCACCGCCTGGGAAGGATGGGTGGAGTAAAGGGTGCCCAGTGCCGACGCCGTCCGTCCCCGATGGAGCCCGGGTCCCCGCTGAAGGGCGCCCCCGAGCGCGAGAGGGGCTGCATGGAACAATAGTGCTGATGAGCGGGGACAGCAGGCGACATCCAGGGGCAATGCCTTTAGCCATGGAGCCAGGGAGGCGGGAGGAAAGGGGACGTTGGGGGAAGAGGCGCCTGAAGTGCGGTGCACCTTGAGATACCCGGGGCTCAGGGGCAGCGATCAGGCCTGATGAGTTATTGGCAGGAGTGTGTGTGCGCAAAAGGTACAGCCAAGGGGATAGGGTGCCAGTCCGAAGCTGTTGGGGGTGACATTTCCAGGAATCCCCGCTAGGATCCCTCTTCTCTCAGCTGACTCTCCCGGAGAAAGAACGTGAAGATGGAAACGGTGATGTGGGCAGGATGCACTTGGTGTGTGAAGTGTGGAGGGCGGCAGTGGGGTAGGGGCGGGCGTGTGAAATCCCGTGTAGGTGTGTATACGCATGTGATTGCATCCACGTTCCCCAAACTGCGCCCCAGAATCAGAGATCTGCCTGTGCTCTGCCTCGGTGTCACCAGCTGAGTGAGACAGTGTGTGTTATTTTGACCCTACAACTCTAAGTACAGTCTTGGTTCTGCTTCAAAGTGTGGACGGCCCAGTGTAGATTTCTCGCTTCCCCTTCTTCCAGCCTCATGACAGGGGGATGTGGAAGCTGGCTTGTCTCTTTGACACACATGGCGGTGAAATAGGCTAAGGGTTACACATTCTGGGGTTGCCGGTTTTGAAGGGAGAGTTTATCCTGTGGTATTTTTTCTCTCCTTAGACTGTTCTGTAAGAGTCTTGGTCTCCCTGACTCTGCAGTTTCTATTGTTTTTCTCTTGTCTGATCTGAAGGAGAAGGGTCTTTAATAGTCAGAATCCTTTCCTTGTTCCCACAACTTTGAATGCCAACTAGACCGTCACCCTCCACAATTAGACACCGAAAACCTATAACCGAAGGATGGGTGGTCTTTGTGTTGGTTCTTTTAAAATGAACTCGGGAAATGTGTATAGAAAGATGGACTGGAGAGGTCTTTATAAAAGAAGAAAAAAATCATACTGAGAAATGTTTGGTGTCCCCTTGCTCAGCAGCACGCAGCCAGGGCGTTTTCCTTAGGAAACAGGATACTTTATTTCTACTGCTGGCGACATCCTCTCCCAGATTCACAAAGGCTAGGTGGTGTATCACTTAGGAACTGAAATCTCCCAAGACCCATGGTTATGGGGTCCCGGGTTGGTGAAGTCCCTGCTTTCCTACTCGATATAGCCCACTAGTAGGGAATTTAGAAAATGTCACAGACTGATAATAACGCACTGAGAACCAAGGCACAGAAGTGCATCCAGACTCGAGAGCTGTTTAATTGTCTCTGCGTGATAAAGACGGGCTTGTGTAGGGTTGGATAGAGATAGGGAGGTGGCATACTCATGTGTGTCCCAGGCAGTTTGACTCCCGCAGCATTCATAGAAATGAGTGCGCGTTACACTTAATACCTTGACACTTCTTTATTAAAGCGTTGTATGACTAGATTAACCTGCTTGGAACACATTTTAGTCATAACACCTTAAATTCTACTGCATTGCTGTCAGAACCAAACTCGCTGCCCCGGTCAGGTTTGAAAATCCTGTAGCAGTCATGACTACACAAGTAAATACACAGCACCTTGGCACCAGAGGTTTCTTTTTCCCTGAAATTTAAAATTTTATTTATTTATTTATTTATTTATTTATTTATTTATTTATTTATTTGGCAAAGGTTGCATGATATCACTACACTAGAAATAATACAACTAGGGCTTTCCACATTGGCACTTTTCTTCCCATTTATATGTATCCTGTGTTAATTAATGAAGATATATAGACCAGGTGCTCTTGAGCCACAATGTAAATTTCCTCACGTCTTTCAAGTCAAGACGTCTCAAATTTTAATATGAGGTTGTCGAATCTCATCCAAGATTTAAGGACAGATTTATAAAAATGAATTTTAAATCTTAGTTCTTCATTCATTTATTAGCTGTGCCAAAAATCTTTCTGAGAAAAGTACTTATGGAATTTCAAAGCCATTTTAAGAGGTTTCAGCTAAAGAAAAAGTCATCATTTATATAATATTTGTAAGTAAAACCAGATGTGTAAAAGTTACAAGAAAGTTTAAGATATTAGGAATTAGCAAGGTAAATTAACTATTTGGAGAAAGAGGAAATGTTATATGGAAATTATACAATAGCATAATTGATGACTTAGGAATTAGTGATTTCCTTTCTAGTGTAAAAGGGATAATTTTAAAAATGCAGTTTGTATTTTGTAAAGAGTGGATATTAAGAGTAACAATACATACAGCTTGAATCCTGTAATTCAGTCTGGTAAATGATTGTACCTTTTGCTGTGGCGTGGAGCAAGCTGTTTCTTTTTGCAGGGATGGCTTTCCCTCATTTAAAGTAGCATTAAGGCTTTTCTTTTCCATTATTGAGCCTCTTAAAGAAGTTTGTGTTTTCCGAAGACTTAGGAGTAAAAGACATTTAAAAATTGACCTGTTAGGGTCAAAAGGAATAAACTATGGTACCATGGGGAAGCAGGACTTACTTTCATTTTAATAGAAAAAGTAATTGTTGTTAAAATTGAGAAAATGTTGAGCACTAAGATCCAAAGTTACAATAATTAATATACAAATATTTGTTAATTGCCTTCTAATATCTGTGGGTATAGGACAAGGAATATTGAGAAGGGTTGGAAATTCACGCTTGATTTTAGCCGAAAGGCTGAGAAGCGATGAGAAGGGTTGGAGATTCAAAGAATGATGAGATTTAGGTCCTACTCCAGGGTAGTTCACGGTCTAGAGAAGAAGAAAAGAGGCATATATGTTACTAACTATAAAAATGGTGGGAAATGGTTAAGTGCTGAAAAGCAGTATTCCTATAGTACTATGGGACTTCTCAGGGTACAACAGTGACTTTGGATGGAAGAATCAGGGAAAGTTATATGGAAGAGATGGCATTTAAGCTGAGATTACACAGGTGACATTGGGATGGCAGAGAAGGAAAGGCATGCCTGGGAGAGGAACAGCCTAGCAAAAGCCTGGTGGTAGGAAGGTGTGTGCCACACAGAAACCAAAGAAAGATGTGTGTGGCTTTTGGGAATGCCAGCAGATGAGAGATACAGTGAAGAGAGATTTGTTCACGATTTGAAGGAATTTGTAAGCCAAGCTAAGGAATGGGGATTTTATGTAGTAACTACTGGGGAGCCATGGAATGTTTCTGGGGAGGAGGATTGACAGGATCAGAACTGTGCCTTAAGGCAATGCTTTTATAGAGTTATGTTGAATGAAATGACATGGGAAAAGACTGATGGGAGCCCAAATAGACCTATTGCCAAATCTGAGGAATAATCTGAAGAAAATTGCAGGAATAATCTGAGCAACTTGAATACTGACTGGAAGTGGGGGGAAAGGAGAAAGGAAGTCAAAGGTCATTCTCAGCTTTAGCCAAGAGCATGGTTGGGTCATTTTCAGTAAGAAGATTCAAAGGTGGACAAGGAAGTTTGGGCGCAGTGGCTCACACCTGTAATCCTAGCACTTTGGGAGGCCGAGGCTAGTGGATGGCCTGAGCTTAGGAGTTGGAGGCCAGCCTGAGCAAGAAAGAAACCCTACCTCCACTAAAAATAGCAAAACTAGCTGGGCATTGGGGTGAATGCCTTGCAGTCTCAGGTACTTGGGAGGCTGAGGGCAGAAGATCACTGGAACCTCGGGGTTTGAGGTTGCTGTGAGCTATGATGATGCCAGGCATTCTACTAAGGGTGACAGAGACTCTGTCTGAAAAACAAACAGACAGAGAAAGATGTAAAAGAGGAGAAAATGGTTTGTTTGAGTCTGACAGGTTTGTCTAATTGACAAATATAGGGCCAGAGCTTCAGAGAGAGAGGTTAGAGCTACAAAGAGCAATTATGACATCCAGGGATCACTGATAAAGAAAAAAAAAAACCAGAAACAGAAGTAACAAAGGGTAGAACCCTTGAGGGATCTTTATAAGTTGGAGGGGGAAAAAAAAGAGAATAAAAACTTTATTAAGTCAGGATCAGTTGTTCAAAAATGATGAGAGTAGAATTGTACCGTGTCATGGAAGTGGGAAAGGTGAGGGGAGCCCCTGTCATTCACACAGCACAACTGTGAGCAAGGGTGTGACCAAGGCAAAGCCATTGGCTGTGGCACCTGGCTTTCCTTGAACTTTTGAGGTGGGTGGAAGTAGCTACCTGGGAGAAAGGGAGTTGAAGTGGGTAGGGGAAGGAAAATGGAAAGCAGTGAAATCAAACTTTTCCGTAAGGTGGGATGTAAAGGAGAAGGTGAGAGAATGTGAAATATCACAGGAATAGCAGAGTAGAGGGAAATAGTGTTTTTATTAATAGTATGGGAAGACTTCTTGAGCCTCCTTTATAAACTGGGGAAAATAACCCCCTTGAGGGGAAAACAGGCTTGAAAACGTGAAGAAGAGCCTAAGTTGATGGAAGTCTTCAAGAAGATGGGCGGATACTGTGTGAAAGCAAGGGGAAGACTCTGCTGAGACAGAAGCGTAGGAATCTTACGATGGAACTAAGATTGGCTACCATTTTTAATGTAAAGTCAAAAGAGGACTGGGTAGGTTCAATTAGGGCTGAATAAAAGATTGTCACCCAACTGTGAGGGCCTTCTGTGTTTGAGGAACATGAATTTGTAGTGGAATGAATTAGTTCCAGATATTTGGATTGTGACAACTGCTTAGGTAATTTTTGTGATGAACATTTAATGTTGCTAAATACAGTGGTTCTTGGTTCCTTTAAATGCCAGGAGAAAAGAAAATGTTTACGTTTAAAGTTATCTGAATAAAAGACATCATCTGAAGTGTTTCCTGTGAATATTCTCTCTCAAAGAAGACATCACTGAGTTAAGTACATAGTAAAATAATGGAGAAAAACATAATTTTTTTTAAGATGAGCTTTCCCTGTCTATAATGGTAGGACAGGGCTTACAATGAAGTATAAAGTCAATTTTCAAAAGAAAAATCAAATATAGCACCTCGCCCAACACCATACCAATTATATGCACTCAGTATACATTTGTCTCGTGAATACATGAATAAACATTTTTGGTGAGCTAAGTATAGTATCTAAGATCTAAAATTTCAGGATTTCTTTCTTATTCACACAATGGTCATTGAATGAATTACATTCTGCGGTCTGTACAAGTTTATTACATAATCAAAACCTTTATTCATACCTGATATATACAATAAAGTTTTACCAGAAGAAACTCTACTTTTTTCACAAAATGACTGTGTACCCTTTAGACCCATGAGTTACAGGGTTGTGTCATGATTCCAAATAATTTTATGAAATGTCAACTGTGGCAAATGATGATTTTCAGGTTGCAATGATGAAATTTATTCATTTTTTCAATAAATACTCATTGAACACCTTCTCTGGGCCAAGAACTATTCTAGGTGTAAGGGATATAGCAGGAGGAAAAAGTCTTTAATATCATAGGGCTTTTAGTGGGAGGAGATTAAAAATAAATAAATAGGTGGGGCGCAGTGGCTCATGCCTGTAATCCCAGCACTTGGGAGGCCAAGGCAGGTGGATTGCCTGAGCTCATGGGTTTGAGACCAGCTCAAGCAAAAGCAAGACTTCATCTCTAAAAAAATAGCTGGGCATTGTGGCTGGCACCTAAAGTCCCAGCTACTCAGGAGGCTGAGGAAAGAGAATCGCTTAAGCCCAAGAGTTTGAGGTTGCTATGAGCTGTGATGTCATAGCACTCTACTGAGGGTGACAAAGTGAAACTGTCTCAAAAAATAAATAAAAATAAATAAATAAGCAAATACATATCAGGTGGTGTTGAGTGCTATGAAAAAGAATAAAAAAGGGAAAAGAAAGAAAAAGAATAGAACAATAGAGCATAACAGTATGTGGGGTGCTGATGTTATTTCATGTAGGACAGTCAGGGATGGTGTTAAGCAGCGAGAGCTGAAGGATGTGAGTGAGCTTGCAGATATTTAGTGGAAGGCCCTTCTGTGTAGAGAGAATATGAAGAGTGAAGGGGCCGAGGTGGGAACATATTTTGCATGATCCAAGGACAGCAGGGAAGCCTCATTTGTTTCCTTGGTTCCCCGGGATGTGTGATATCACACCTGATAGATAGAGCTCCTGTCTGTAGAGTTCTGTGCAATAAATGTCTTTACTGTCTATGCAATAAAATGCTTTGCCTTTTGGTATTGAATTGGTCACCCACAAGGCCATAACCTGATGCACCACATTTGGGCTGACCTGTAAGTCAGTACTGGATTTGTTTGTTTGTTTGTTTTCAAGACAGATTCTCAAGCTTGTCACCCTGAGTAGAGTGCTGTGGCATCATAGCTCACAGCAAACTCCAACTTGGGCTCAAGCGATCCTCTTGCCTCAGTTTTTCTATTTTTAGTAGAGATGGGGGTCTCACTTTTGCTCAGGCTGGTCTCAAACTTGTGAGCTCAAGCAATCCACCCGCCTTGGCCTCCCAGAGTGCTAGGAATACAGGCATGAGCCACCGCGCTCTCAATACTGGTGTTACAAAAGGTGGGGGTTGTCATTCTGTCTGGCAGTGATGAAATACTGCCAGCTGGAAGTAGGCCCTCTCCTGGGAACTTCCACATCACTCTTCTGTGGTCTGAATATTCTTTAAATAATGTTTCTTTTCCTCCTCCTTGTTTCATATCTCATTCTCAAGTGGAAGGTCCTTGAGGCTAGAACTTTGGTTAGTTCGTCTGGGTATATCCTACAACACACAGAGAAACTCTTTGGGGATCATTAAATACTTACCAAAAGGAATGGATGACACATTTCCAAAGATTTAAGTAATTCAGCTAGAAAGAATGAGGGTAAATCTTTTTTACTTTGACTTTGGCAAACAGCTAGTTGTTTTTCAAAGAGGACACAAAATCACCACATGCTCCTGAAGTGGTTTATGCAGGCAGAACCTGGAGACAAGGACTTTAGTCCAGATAGTCTATTTGGGAGCCAAACCCAAGAAACAAGTGAAAGAGTAGAGAAAATGAGACAGGGAATGGAAGAAAGCCAGTAAGATGTGTGTCGATGAGCAGGTTACCTCTGCACACTTGGGGCTTGGCTCTGCTAGTCTTGTGTAGACTGCCTCTCGGAATTGTCCACTAAGCAGTGGAGACACTTGAGTATTCATCCACCATTTCCCCTGGGGGCAGTACATCCCCGGCACCTTAGGGCTGTCAGTATCAGGTTGAGGAAGCTCCAGAGGCACCAGAGAAAGCCCTAGAGAAGCAGAGACTCAGAGGCAGCTGTGAGTGGGAAGCTGTTAGCGTATACAGAACTGTTAATCAAGGCAATAATGGCCCTCGGAAGTGGACATGAGACCTCTGTTCCACACAGCACAGAGATGTCATAAAGAATTTCTCAGTGGAGAGTAATTGGTTTGATAGCACGTTATAGGTGTTTTAATTTATGGATTTTTATGTACTATATGTAACAACTGCCTGCAGTTCAGTTCACTCACAGGCCAACTACTGACGACTCTCCGTTATCTGAGATGAAGATTTTCGTATGTGTCCAAAGGTAAGGTATCCCCAATTAAAGGTGTATCCCCAATTTTTCAGTGAAAAGGTTTTTAAAAAGCCTTTTTTTAAGTTCTTAATGTGAACTTGAATTTGCGCATTCTAGGAGTATTAGATAAAGAGAGAAATTCTACTTGTATTTAAGTTATTAATTTACTTGCTTACCTTTAAAATCACATTACACAAAATGAATGATTTAGAAATATAACATCCTTCCACTCTCACATTTTATGAAATCTTTTCTTTAAATGTTCCGTATGCTTTTTTGACTTCAGAGTCTTAGACAGCAGTAGGTCACTTTGGACACATTCGTTTCTGTCTTACTTGTTTGAGATACAGTGCTGCTTGGACTTCTGCACGATGCCACTGCAAACTTTATTCCCAAACCTGAGTACCCATTCATATAACACAGGAAGGTTCGTTTCTTTCCTCACGAGCACTGCTGTATTACTTGTGTAAGGACATCCAATTCAGGCAATTGAGAAGCCCTACTTCAGGAGTATTAACTTGGTATTAAATCTTGGCCCTCTTTTCTCATTCATTCAGTAATTTATCTTATTTCAACCCCCTCACTTATCTAAGTGTCCCTGTCTATACTGATTGAAGCTGTTTCAGGCCTTCTTCTCCAAATCGGTCTCAAGTAACCTCTGAAATATATACCTCTTTTTCATGAAATCTGCAGTCTTACCAGGTAATATGTTTCTGACATGGTTTCTCCCTTTAAAATCAGTGGCCATCTCATCCAGCATTAATGAATTACTTGATTTTTCCCTTTTTCTTGGAAGTAACAAGCCTTTTCGTTTTTGGCATTCAGAAGAAAAAAATTAAGAGAATGCCCCATTATGTGGGAGATTTTTTAAGCATTCAAACATAAGGCAAGTTTTGCTTTTCTGAAATATACTTTATTGGAGGACAGACATCTAATCTTTTTATAGATGTAAGAGGTTGTGAGAAGTTGTCACAGTGTGGTGGTGGTAAAACCAGTCCCTACCCACCAGATTTCCTCTTCAGCCTCCTCTTCTGTTCCATGGTGGAGTAATTAATGTACAGTTAGTGTGCAAAATATAGTAATGGTTTATTTCATGAAGGAGTTGGTAGGCCATTATTACAAATAATGTCATTGTTTATGGTTTTGACTTGGTATATTTTTATCTTAATATCAATTCTATATTTATTAATAGACACACTTTTTAAAGACGTCTACTTGACAAGGTATATATAAGTTCCTTTTTCTTTACAAATTATAGCATATTTTAAAATCAGAGGAAGAGTTTGTCATTTAAGGAATCTCATGTTAGGAGTAATTACCCCCTAACTCGACTACTCAGTGACATAGGATTTTTATTTTATTTTATTTATTTTATTTTATTTCATTTTTTGAAATAAGTAAGAGGATCTTTCTCTGTCATCCTGGTTAGAGTGTTGTGGCATCATGATAACTCACAGCAACTTCAATCTCTTGGGCTCAGGTGATCCTCTTGTCTCAGTCTCCCCAGTAGCTGGGACTACAGGCACCTACCAGGATGCCTGGCTAGTTTTTCTATATTTTTGGTAGAGATGGGGGTCCCACTCTTGCTCAGGATGGTCTTGAACTCCTGATCTCAAGCAGCCCACCCGCCTCAGCCTCCCAGAGTGCTAGGATTATAGGTATGGGCCACTGTGTCTGGCAGAGTTAGTATTTTTATACTGAACTTTATTGCAGCGAATTAATACTTAGTTGCAGTGGCTTTTATACCTTTTTGACAATGATTCTTAGAATACAGTTTACATCATAGCCTAGCAATATAAATCAGTATGTAAACACACACATACGTCACTAAGACATGTCACTTGTCCTTTATGATGTATAATCCCCTCTGATAGTCTCTATCCTATTCTTTTCTATATGTTTTCTAACCCACTAAACCAATTTCATCATGAATGGAATCTGACTTATAGTTAAAAAAACAACACAGTTCTAATGTATTGCATTCTTCAGAAGAATGCTTATTTCCTTATAGTATGAAATAATTTCATGTCAAAAGGGTTTTTTAAAAGTTTGTTCAAATTGTTAAGATATTTGATGGTATGGGTATATGATGTTACCATAATCATAAAGGGAAACTTTATTTTTGAGTAGACGTTTTATTTCCCAAAGAAGAAGTTACTAACATGGAAATTGGAACGTGGAGTAAGTTGATTGGATTGGTTTCTAAATCTAGTGGCTTTCCTGGGCTTTGTGAACCATTTTGAGTCCCTGGGGCGGACCGTGTGCTGGATGATTCCTCCCAGGTCTGCTACTCCTTCCTCACAGTTCTAGCCTATCCTTCCTGCCTGCCTCTCTCCCTCACTGCCGTCTCTCAGGCCGTGGAGTGCTGGATGTTCAGTTCAATTCCTTCATTCTAAATTTTATCCTAATATATTTCATCCCAGATGTGAAAATCATTTTTATTATAAATAACCCATTTTGTTATTTTTCTTATAAATAACTTCAAAATACAAGCATTTTTGCATTTTTTTTTTCCCCTGAGCTAATACCTGGGAGAGTTTTGCCCTAAAGGATGTTTCCATAGTGATCATTCATATGAAAGTCTAACTTAATCTTACATTCAGGTGCAACTGGGTCCTTTATGGCTTTCTATTTGTCTATTGTGAGAACATATCAATAGCTTTTTTAAAAGCTCCACAGGTTCCCATCCAGTGACTAAAAACTAGTTACCTTACAGCGGCACAGTGCCATGCATTGCACTAAATACCGTCCACAACTAACTCACTGACTTCTCATAATGATGTTCTTCACTCTTCCTAAGCACACCAGGAGGGAACTTCGTAAGAACATCAGTGGAGATAGGACTGTGAGGCTCTCAGGTTCTCTCCATGACTAAAGGAAAGGGCCAAGGAGAGAAGAGGTTTCTTTGGCTCCCAATTTTGGTGGCTCAAAGATTCAAGATTGGGCAGTCACTTCTGGTAATGTCCTCTTACTATGTCCACTCACAAGGCAAAATAGAAGAGGGATGGGGGTGTGTAGAAAGGTCACATGGTGGGAGAGGAGACAAGAGAAAGAAACTGAGGCAGTCAGGTTCTTTTTAACAACCAGCCTCTAGGAAACTAAACCATTCCTGCAAGAGCAGGAACTCATCACCGAAGGAGGGCATTAATCCATTTAGGAGGGATCTGCCTCCATGACCCAAACACTTCCCATTAGGCCCCCCCTTTCTACACCACCACACTGGGGTTCAAATCTCAACATGAGCTTTGGCAAAGACAAACCACATCCAAATCGTACCACTGTGTGTCAACATCCTACTTGGCCCCGTAAGGTGAAAGGGCTAAGGATGAGTTGAAATATGAGGTGGCCATAATTAGCCACCGACAATGTTAAGTCCCCATATTAGCCTGAGCCTCAGCTTCTCCAGCCGTGCTAGGAGGACTGATTAAACCTGCCCTGCCCATCTCTTCCCACACGGGGCCACAGTGGTTAAAAAAGATACAAAGGGCTATCAAAGAGTGAGGGAGACACGTCCCTACCTTCATAATGACATTAAGCAGAAGTGACTCCCTCATCATTATCCCTAGGATCTCTTTCCCATAAACCAGAGGTCAGCAAACATTTTCTGTATAGTCTGTAAGTTTTGTGGGCCCATATGGCGTCTGCTGCAACTTCTCATTTCTGCTCTTGTAGTGCAAAAGCAGCTGTAGACAGTAGGTAAACCAGTGAGTGTGAATGTATTCCAATGAAAGTTAATTTATGGACACTGAGGTTTTAATTTCATATCATTTTCACATGCCACAAAATTTTGATTCCTTTTTAGATTTTTTTCAACCATCTAAAACTATAAAAACCCCTCTTGGCTCCCAAGCAGTGCAAAAAGAGGCCTCAGTTTGCTAACCACAGGGTTTAACTTTCACAGCAGTCTATACCACTTTGGATTCCAGCAGCTCATGCTCACCTTTTCCATCTCATCTTTCCAAAATACGGACTTATCCACACTATTTTTTTAATCTCCCTTAACGTTGGGAAGAATAGTAGCATCTAGATAGTGTAGCCTCCCCCACACACGCATATACTATGAATAAATATTTATTGAACAAATGAGGGTAAGAATACGTTGCTTTTCTATGTATCCTGTTTTTCCATCTTTAAAAGAAATTCTGCTTATTCTCAAGTCACCCTTTGGGGATGATCAAGCCAACATTTTCTGATTAAATCTAAGAGCTTTGAGATTTCTTGCCTTAAACGTTTTTCCCCCTACTTCTATTAACCATAAAAGGAAAAGAATGTCAGGGATGACAGAAGGGAAAAACAAACAGACAAAACAAAACCAACATTTCAACATGAAAAGAGCTTATTAGAGAATAACTAAAGTAGCCAAATATTTGGCTTTGCTCCCTTGGGTTTTCTGTCGCTATAGGGAACTCTGGACTGGCTGAAGTGCTTTTGTGCCTCGGCTGCCAGCATCCCTGTTTTTCAGTGCGTTTTCTCCTAGAATTTAACATAGAAGCCAGAAGTCTGTGCATTTAGCTGTAAAGAGGACCTAATAGAATGTACCTCATCTTTTCATCTGTATTCCTCTATGTATTGAAGAATCATGCACATCTGTTGAAGAGCAAAGCCTTGAACACAGTTCCTTTTATACTTCTTGGTAAGTATAGCCTTGGCAGTTGAATTTTAGGAAATATGTACATTAAATTTTTTCTTCTCAAAATGAGGGAGACAAAATCTGGGAGCAGTAATTAATAGCAGTGTGTGTGTTATTCCAAATAGTGTTAATGAACATGTTACTCTATAATAAAGATATTGTGTGTGTATTTAAGGGATGAAAAAAAGGGAATTTACTAGAAAATTGGGGCCAAAATCTTTAATAGTGTATACTCTTTATTAAAACTTGTTAAGGAAAGAAAGAGTCTGCATCCAGTTAGTTCTTATCTATTTTAGCCGGCCAAAATATATTAATTTGCCATAACCTGGAGAAAAGATCCACAGTGTGTGTAAACTAAATTATAAAGTATACTTTTGACTTGACATAACTCATTACTGCTATTATAGATGATATCTAGTCCCGAAGACAATAAGCTGGTGTTAAAAGCTGGTGTTAAAGCTGGTGTTAAAAGTGCATGTTACCTTTGAGTCGTGTGGGGTATCTGAATGCTGTGTGGGGAAGAGTAGAGGGTGAGTGGCTCGGGATTTTATTCTCTATTATGTCTAAGCTGCTCCCTGTCAGACACAACATAGTACTGAAAGGCAGTGCAGGCTGTTTTCAGAATTACTCTGCATGGATAGATGTGGGGGCTGGGAGGGGCTAGGGAGAGGGCAGGCTTAGAGAGCTGCATGGTGGTGGGTAGGTAATTATCCATCTGTCTGCAGCTTCTTATGTGGCATAAGGCTCCCCTGATGAAGTTAAGAGAATGTGCTTATGAAGGTGGATGATTCAGGTTTCATTTATTACATCTGCATAGCGAACCTTCCCTTCTTTCTGAGTTTAATTTTTCCCTTTTTTACTATCCCTCCTTTTTCTTTCTTCTGCTTGGGGAATTACAGTGGACGTGTTTACGTCTGATTGTTTATTTTGATCAATCCCTTCCCTGCTGGAGGTTTTTAGCAAATGTCTGGTCATCAGTGATGATCTATGCGTAGGTAGGACTGTGACCCTGAAGCTGGCCAGAAGGTCAGCATCCGTTGGCACGTCTGCAGATGTCTCAGGATAGACTCCCATGAAGCAGACACTGAGAAGAGGGTTCTTGTGTATGTGTACTGCTTAATCAAGGAGATGTTCCTGGGGGACACCAGGAAGGGAAGGGGAAAAGCCAAGCAAGGGTGTGATCTCATTCAAATAAAGAGCCGCAGCCTGATCCCATGGGACTGGGGGAGCTCTGGAGTGTAAGTCAGCCTCAGAGTTGTCCCCACCTGAGGCAGTGGGGGTCGGCGTTTTATACTCCATACCTGTCAGTCAGTGGTTAAGGGTCTCTGGAGAGAGGGACCGTAGCAGGGGGACACACATTCTTGGGCATTTCTGTCTCTTCTTGTGAAAGAACAAAGCTAGCACTGCCTTTCCAGAAAGAGCCATGGCTGCTGGCTGCTGCACAGGAAAAGCACATTGAAAACGGGGACCTGGGCAGGACACTACCATTGTCCCCCAGAGGACCAGTGGCCTCTGTTTAGGGCGATCAGGCAGGGTGCCATTGAGTGGCTTCCCTGGGAATCCCCAAATGCCAGTCTTTCCCGGAGGCATGGCTGCTGGCTCCTGGTGATGTAAGTGTGTTGCCCAGAGCAGAGGGATGGGGATCTGGCTGTTGTGGTTCAGGGATAGAACTCAACCCCTGCTTCTAGAGTCTTCTCTACCCCATCCTTTGCTACACTTATATCCCTGGGGTTCTACTTCCAGTCATGGCAAAGAAATGTGTTGAAATGTCTTGTTTGTGAATATTCTTTCTTCTCTTTGTGGATTTATATCTGATCCATGCCTTTGTACTCATTTAAGTGGGGTCTTGGAGGAAAAGAATAAAATTATACGTGACCAGTTTGCCAACTTTAACCAGGAGCCACTCAAAATAAAAGCTGAAGTAGAATCTGAAGTAAAGCTAAAGTATTAAAATGTTAAAAATATATATATGTATGCACATATATACATATATGCCTGTATGTACTTAAATATTTATATTTCTAGGACTTCATAATTAATAGTTGGTAATTTAGCCAATCTAAGTGTTATCCAGCAAAGTTCTGTATTAGTCAAAGTGTATAGTTATAATCTGTTATAATTATTAGCTGGATAATGTTAGCCAGTGGCTATTACTGATACCTTTGGGGTAACCAAGGGGACTTCTGTCTTCTCTTAGTGTTTGTGGCTATTGACTCAGACATTGCCCAATAAATTGGTGATGTCGGCGTGAACCATGGTTCCCATGTCGGGTCACATCAGAATTAATCTTTGGAATTGAATAGTGAACAGAAACCAAAGTGATAACTCTGGTAGGCTCAGAAACACTGTTGTTCAAGGAATCTCAAATTCATGACACTGCCTTCTATATGTGCTGGGTTTATTGAATGGGCTAGACTCAACTGGGTGTCGGTAGCCACCATCTCCAGTTCTCTCTTACAGCTCCTTCCTATGTGTTTAACAGACTTGCCTTCTTTCCCATAGGAATAAAATCTTGGGCAGGTCCCTTAGCTTTCCTAGTCATTCTCAGGTGGTGAGAAGTCTGATCCAGTCTGTTAATCATGTAATACAGTCCCATCTATAATAGAAATCCCCAAATCTCATCTCATTTTTTACTTTAAAAATTACAGTATTACTTGGATACAGTGAGAAACTGAAATATCAAATGTATAGTTTGTTGAGTTTTTATTTATCTGAAAGCTCATATTACTAGCACTCGGATCAAGATAGAGAACATTTCCTGGCTCCCTCGTGTTCCTTCTCAGTCATTATCAGACACTACCTCAAAGGTAACCACAGTTCTGACCTGTGTTATCATAGAACAACTACAACTCTGCCTATTTTAAACTTCATATAGGTGAATCATATAGCATGTACTCTTTTGTATCTGACTTCTTTAACATAATATTATTTTAGAGATTTATTCATGTTTTGTATATATCAATAATTCATCCCTTTTTATTACTGTTTAATAATCATTGTGTGAATACATTGAGTTTATCTTTCTGTTGCAGAACATGTGAGTTTTATTGGGAACATTCTTGTCTGTTTATTTTGGTACAGAAATATGCGATTACTGTAGGGTCTATACTCAGGAGTGGAATTGCTGGGTCATAGAATAAGTGCATATTTATCTTTAGAGATATTACCAAGCAGTTTCCAAAGTGGTACCAATTTGCACTGCCAACAACAGTTTATAAGAGTTGTGGTTGTTCCACAGCTGTGTTAGCACCTGGTGGCTCACCATTTGTTTAGCTTTGGCCATTTTGGGAAGCATGTAATATATTAAACTTGTATAATATTATTTTTATTTAATATTTGATTACTCAATTTTTTTTTTTATAAATGAAACATAATAATCCTACCTGTTTTGGGGGTACAGCATGAGATTTCAGTACATGTATGCATTTCATAATTATCCAATCAGGTTAATTAGTGTGTCATTCACCTCAGACTTTTTTCTTTGTGTTATCTTTCAAGATCCTCTTTTCTAGCTATTTTGAAAGATACTTTTTTATTAGCTATAGTCATCCTATTATTTAACAGAACATACTCCTCCAGTCTTACCGTAGCTTTGTGTCCTTTCTCCATCTTTCCCTCTCTCCTTCCTTCCCCAGCCTTTGATAACCTCTGTTGTACTCTGTACTTCCACAAGATCAACTTTTTTAGAATTCCACATGTGAGTGAGATCATGTAATATTTATTTGCCTTTCTGTGCTGGGCTTATTTCACTTAACATTATGTCCTTCAGTTTCATACATGTTGCTGAAAATGACAGAATTTCATTCATTTTTTATAGGTGAATATTTTTCACTGTGTATCCAGCATCACATTTTCTTTATTCATTCATCCATTGATGGATGCTTAAGTTGATTCCATCTTTTGGCTATTGCGAATAGTTTTACAATAAACATTGCAGTGAAGATATCTCATTGACACACTGACCTAGTTTCCCTTGGATATATATATACCTAGTGTTGGAGTTCTTGAATCATATGGTAGTTTTCTTTCTTTTTTTTTTTTTTTGAGACAGAGTCTCACTACATCACCCTTGGTAGAGTACCATCGCGTCACAGCTCACAGCAACCTCAAACTCTTGGGCTTAAGTGATTCTCTTGCCTCAGTCTCCCAAGTAGCTGAGACTACAAGTGCCTGCCACAACACCCAGCTACTTTTTGGTTCTAGCTCTCATTTTTGGTTCAAACCCGCCAGCTCCAGTGTATATGGCTGGTGCCCTACCCACTGAGCTATAGGTGCTGAGCCTGGTAGTTTTATTTTCAATTTTTTTAGTAACCTACAAACTGTTTTTCATAATGACTGTACTAATGTATATCCCCACCAAGAGTGTACAAGAGTTCTCTTCACCAGTATTTGTTATTTTTTGTTTCTGAATTTTTAAGAGACAAGATCTTGGCTTGTCGCCTAGACTGCAGTACAGTGAATCAATCAAGCTCTTGGTCTTAAGCAGTTCTTTGGCCTCAGCCTCCTGAGTTGCTATAATTACAGGCATGAACCACCATACCCAGCTAATTTTTTTGGTTTATATTTTTTGTACAGATTGGGGTCTTGCTCTGTTTCTCAGGCTGGTCTTAAGCTCCTGAGCTCAAGTAATCCTCCCACCTTGGCCTTTTAAAGTGCTGAGATTACAGATATGAACCACCATGCCTAGCCCTATTATTATTATTATTATTTGTCTTTTTTTATAGTAGCCATTCTAATTAGGTTGAGGTGATAGCACATTATGGTTTTGATTTACATTTCCTTGATGATTAGTGATGTTGAACAGTTTTTCTTATACCTTTTAGCTATTTGTGTCTTCTTTTGGAAATGTCTATTCAGGTCTTTTGCCCATTTAAAATCAGATTATTTGGTTTTTGTTATTGAGTAGTTTGAGTTCCCTATACAGTGTGGATATTAACCCTTTGTTAGAGCCATTGTTTGTGAATATTTTCTTCCATCTGTAGGTTGTTCTTTGCTCTGTTGATTGTTTCCTCTGCTGCTCAGAAGCTTTTTAATTTGATAAAATCCCATTTGTCTATTTTGCCTTTGTTGTCTATGCTTTTGAGGTCCTATCCAAAATATCCCTGCCCAGACCTATGTCATGAGCATTTCCATGTGTATTCTTCTAGTAGTTTTATAGTTTCAGGTCTTATGTTTAAGTCTTTAATCCATTTTGAATTGATTTTTATGTAAAGTTAAACTTAAGGTCTAGCCTCATTCTTCTGCATGTAAAGCCCAATTTTTCCAGAATCACTTATTGAAGAGACTGTCTTTTCCCCAATGTATGTTCTTGGTACCTTTCTTGAAAATGTGTGTATTGATTACTAGGATGTCTATTGTTCCTTTGGTCTGTGTGTTTTTATGCCATGACCATACTGTTTGGTTGCTAGCTTTATGTATATTTTAAAGTCGGCTAGTGTGGTGCTTCCTCCAGATTTGTTCCTTTTGTGCAAGATTGCTTTGGTCAATCCAGGTCTTCTGTGGTTCCATATGAATTTTAGGATTTTTTCCCCTATTTCTGTGAGGATTGTTATTTTTATTTTGATAGAATTTGTATTGAATCTATAGATCAATTTGCGTAGTAAGGACATTTTAATGGTATTAACACATAGCTGACCAGTCACGTTACTTGGTAACATGGATAGTTTCTGTGTTAAATTGCCAGTCAACAATATGTTAGCATAGCACTTGATCCCTGATTCATTTCTCCCAGTCTCAATTCCCAGTCATCCCAAGTTCAGTTTATTTTGGTATTTCTTCCCTCCTCATCTCTCAGCTGCTTATACTATAAAATCACTTAGCTCTTCTAACACTTCCCACATTGTTGACTTGGCAATTATGCAGTAACTATTCAAGTTACCAGGTAACTTGTGACTGCTCAGCAATATGTTAATTCTTTGGCTCCACGAACATTGTATATCTTTCCATTTACTTGGAAAGATATATTTAATTTCTTTCCTCAGTGTTTTATAGTTTTCATTGTAGAGATATTTTACCTCTCTAGTGAAATTTATCCCTAGGTATTTTATTCTTTTGTAACTATTGTAAATGGATTTGTTTTTTTGATTTCTTTTTTAGGTCATTTTGTTAGTGGCATTTAAAAATGCTACTGAATTTTCTATGTTGATTTTGCATCCTGCAACTTTACAGAATATATGATTATGTCATTTGCCAACAGGGATGTTGAAATGTCTTTTTAAATTTGGATGTCCTTTATTTCTCTTTCTTGCCTAATTGCTCTGGCTGGGAATTCTAGTATTATGTTGAATAAGAATGGTAAAAGTGGACATCTTTGTATTTTTTCAGATCTTAGAGGAAAAGCTTTAAACATTTCCCCATTCAGTATGATGTTAGCTATGGGTTGTTACTTATGGCTTTTACTGTGTTGAGGTATGTTCATTCTATACCTAATATGTTGAGAGGGTTTTTTTTGTATCCTTAAGATTATTTTATAAAATGCTTTTTGAAATGATCACACAGTTTTTGGTTTTGATGCTGTTAATGTGATGTGTCACATTCATTGATTCATGTATATTGGACCATCCTTTCATTCTTGGGATGAATTCACTTAAATATGGTGAATGAGTTCGTTTTTTTTTTTTTTTTAATTTATTGTCAAATTTTGTTTGTTAGCATTTTGTTGAGAATTTTTGCACCTATATGTATTGGCCTGTAGTGTGTGTGTTTGTGGTTTTAGTATCAAGGTAATGCTGGCCTTGTACAATGATTTCAGAAATATTTCCTCCTCTTCAATCTTTTTGGAATAGTTTGAGAAGAATTGATAATAGTTTTCTTTAAATGTTTGCTAGAATTCAGCAGTGAAGCCATCAGATCTTGGGTTTTTCTTTTGATGGGAGACTTTTTGTTTCTGCTTCATCTCATTACTCTTTGTTGGTTTCTTCAGGTTTTCTATTTCTTTATGATTCAACAGTGGTAGATTTAGGTGTCTATTAAGTTATCTGTTTAGATTTTGTATTTTGTTAGCATGTGTTTGTTCATAATAGTCTCTTACAATCTTTTGTATTTCTGTGATATCATAGATATCTCTTTTTTATCTGATTTTATTATTTGAACCTCCTCTATTTATTTTCTTTCCTTCCTCCCTCTTTCCCACTCTCCCACCCTCCACTGTCTTTCCCTCTCTTTCTTCTTCCCTTTCCTTCCCCTTCCTTTCTTCAGATCTCTGTCACCCAGGTTGAGGTACAGAGTATAATCCTGGCTCACTTCATCTTTGAACTCATAGACTCAAGTGAACCTCTTGCCTCAGCCTCCCAAGTAGCTGGGATTACAGGCACCTGCCACCATGCCTGGCTACTTTTATTTTTTCTTTCTTTCTTTTTTTTTCTTTTTGTAGAGATGGGTTTTCACTATGCTGCCCAGGCTGGTCTTGAATTTCTGGGCTTCAAGTGACCCTCCTGCTTTGGCTCCCGCGTGTGCTTGTATTACAGGTGTGAGCCACCATGTCCAGACTTCTTTTTTTGCTAGTCTAGCTAAAGATTGGCCAAATTTATTTATCTTAAGAAAAACTCAACTCTGTTTGTTGAACTTTTATGTATTTTTAATCTGTGTCTTGTTTATTTCTGATCTGGTTTTTTTTTTTTTTTTTTTTCCCCCCTTTTACTAATTTTGAGTTTAGTTTGTTCTTGTGCTCTGAGGTATAACATTGTTTATTTGAGAGCTTTCTTACTTTTTTGATGCAGGTGTTTATTTCTATAAACTTCCCTCTTAGAACTGCTTTTGCATGTCCTATAGGTTTTCTTGTGTTCTGTTTCCATTTTCATTTGTTTTAAGGAATTTTAAAATTTTATTTTTAATTTCTTCATCAACTCATTCTTTGTTGAGTAACATGCTTAATTTCCATGAATTTGTAGTTTCCAAGGTTCTTTCTATTACTGATTTCAAGTTTTATTCCATTGTGGTCAGAAAAGATTCTTGATATGATATTCCTTTTTTAAAGTTTAAGACCTGTTTTATGACCTAACGTATGTTCTATATTAGAAAATGTTCCTTTTGCTATTGAGGAAATATATATTCTGCAGCTGTTGATGCAATATTATGTAAGTGTCTTTTAGCTACATTTAGTTTAAACTGCAGTTTAATTCTGATTTTTTTGATGATTTCTGTCTAGATGATCTGTCCATTGCTGAAAGTGAGGTGTTGAATCCCCCATTATTATGGTATTGCAGTTAGTCTCTTCCTTGTGGTCTATTAATACTTGCTTTATTTATTTGAGTTTCCCAGTGTTAAGTGCATTTACGTAGAATTCTAGATGCCTTTGCTACATTGCCCACTTGTCATTATATAGTGGTCTTTGACTTTTTTTCTTTTTTACTATTCTTGACTTTAAAATAGAGTTTAACCTATTTTATGTGATGTAAGTATAGCTGCTCCCTCTCTTTTTTGGTTTCCCTTGCATGGAATATGTTTTACTTTTAATCTGTATGTGTCTTTATAGATGAAGTGAGTTTCTTATAGACAGCATACAGTTTGGTCATTTTTTCAAAATCATTTCAGACACTTTGTCTTTTAACTGGAAAACTTAATTCATTTGCATTCAGGATTTTTATCAATAAGTAAAGGTTTACCACTGCCACTTTGCTACTTGTTTTCTGGTTGTTTTGTAGGTCCTTTCTTCTTCCCCCTCACCCCAGATCTTACTGTTTCCTTTGTGGCTAAGTTAAACTTGTGTTATTTTAAACTTCACTTCCTCCAGCTTAGGCATGCTGCTCTGTGAATCCCACATCATGACCACAGGAAGCACATATATATTCCCTCGGCAGTAGAAGTGCCTTTTCCTCCAAACATATCCCACACCCACATTTTTCTTGTTGCCCTACTAGCTTTGACTAGCCCTTAGATGTCTCCCTACAAGAATCAGGTACCAGCACCTGGGTCGCATAAACTCCAGAGGGTCTGTGTCAAATTCCTAGCGTTTCTGTTAAAGACTTAACCTCATATGCTGGTCTTCGTAGGCTCCCATAACAAAATGCCACAGGCTGGGAGACTTAAACAGTAGACATTTATTTCTCACAGATCTGGTGGCTAGAAGACCAAGATCAAGGTGTCAGCTGGTCTGCTTTCTCTTGAAGTCTCTTTGGCTTGCAAATGGTCACCCTCTTGCTGCGTCCTCTCATGATATTTTTCTGTGTACACATCTCTGGTGTCTCTTCCTCTTATAAGGACACCAGTCATGTTGGATTACGGCCCCACCCTGATGATGTTATTTGCCTTTTTATAGACTCTACCTTCAAATACACTCATTTGGAGGGAGCAGGGGTTAGGGCTTCGATCCATGAATTCTGTGGTAAACACAATTTAGTCCCCCATTCTTGGTTTGGTGCATATGTGGGCAGAGTGTTCTGCCAATTCCAACATGACATGAAGTAATCAAGTGGCAGTCAGTTTTGTTGAAGTATAGTTAGTCATGATTTATATTACCAGTTCAGAAGTTTTAAAATAATAGACATAAAACACATACAGTAAAATGCATAAAGTAGACAAATATTAAGTATGCAGCTGGATGAATTTTACATATGTATTGAACATTGCCAGCACTCTGTAAGATTCTCTCATATTCCTTCTCAGTCTCTACCTGTTCTCCCCTGTGCCAAAGTAACCACTACTGTGACTTCTAACGGCATTGATTACATTTGATGACTCTTAAACTTCATATAAAGAGAATCACATATGCATTCTTTTTTTGTCCAGATTCTTTTATTTGACAAAATGTCTGTGAGATACATCCATGTTATTATATACATTGGTAGTTTTTTCATTCTCATTGCTGTATGATATTCAGTTGTATAAATGCACAATGTTTTGTTTATTCTCCTATTGATAGAAATTTGGGTTATTTTCAGTTTTGGGGTATTATGAACAGAGCTACTATGAGCATTCTTGTATATATCTTTCTGTTTTCATATTTCTTGGGCGTATGTTTAGGAATGGAATTCCTTGCTCATGGGGATAGACCTGTATTTAGTTGGAAATATTTTAGTCAACTGTTTTTATAAGTACCTTTCTGTTTAATGTAATCTTAACATATATTCTTCACAACTCAAGGATAGATGTCATTATTTATGATCTGCTTTAATGCAGAGATTTATTTTTGTTGACTTCTTCTGATTTTATTGTCTAGCTCAGTTAACTGAATGTGATTTTAGTACTTTATATATCAAAGGCAAATGAGGCATATGCTTATGAATTCACTGAATACTGAATAGGTATACTGAATTCAGGTTATTCATGCATATTTGAGGACTGCTTTGTCACACTCTGTTAAGAAGTCAATAACCATTCACTAGCAGGCATTTTCCCTGTTTTATCTGAGTCAACAAGGTTATGCATTCAGAATATTTTCATTAAAAATAGTCTCATGTACAACAAAATAAGCCAGTGCATATTTTAATTCTAACACCTTAGTTTTAAACCTTAATTGAGTTCCATCCTAGCAAACATATAATAATTTTAGCCCAGTGTTATCAAGCACCTTTAGAAAACAGCTAGTAATAGCAAGATGTCAGACATTTGTGTATTGCTTACCATAAGTGATACAAGAGTGCTCAAAGCAATTAACGTATGTTAACTCACTTAATTCTCACAACAGCACTGTACGTCATGCTGTTATTATGCTCAACTTACAAATGTGGACTGAAGCATGGCCAGGTTAAGTGTCAGAGCCAGGGTTTGAACACAGGTAGCCAGGGCCCAGTCTGTGCACACAGCACCATTACACTACACGGTCTTTTTATCCAGTCTCTCATCTTCCTATTTATTCATGGGCGAGGAGGTCAGAGGAAAGAACATTCCTGCTTTTTCATTTCTCTAACATTTTCTTAATTTAGATTGAAGCTGTAGCATTTAAAATCTTTATTATTACTTAAATAGACTCTGTTAATCAGATGCATAAAGGATGCCCACCTACTGTCACTGTCTTCAAAAATCATGTTAAAACAATACTGTCTTCTTCCAGTCTTTTTTAAGGCTGGAGGTCATATCATATCAGGGAGATTTGTTAGGGGGAGAGACTAATCCTCTAAAGACCTGAAAAACCAACACTTGTATGGCAAGAGGATGATCCTGAATAGGTTAGGGCTTACCCACTGTGATGTGCCATCTCCTCTTAAGTCTTTACTTCAGATATTCATTCTCTGTGTATTTTCTCTGCAGACCCGTGAAAGCCCCTGAGGTAGATGAGAGCAGATCCCAGGGGCTCCCTTTCCTTAGGGAGCTTTTTTTCCCCTAACTTTTCTCATCTCCCTTTAGATTTCCCCTAAAAATCCAACTGTTAATAAGAAATTATGAGACCAGGGTCTAGTGGCCAGTGACTGAGAGGCTAGCATGGAGAACTGTTAGCCATACTTTTCGCTTCACTTCCTGGCAGGTGACCACCCCTTAACCATGCTGAAGCTGTGAGCAAGGACATCTGAGGTGCCTTCCAGCTTTGACCTGGAGGTGGGTGGGTGCGGTGTGGCCCAAACAGGGCGGCAACAGCTGAAAGGCAATGGCCATGTAGTCCTACTTTGAATCCTGGTCTTTATCAACCTCATGTTCCAATTCCCCAAGAGGCCAGCCACCCAAGCCCCAGTCAGTGGTCTGCCTGTGTTATTAAATGGGACTTACCACACCTTCACTGTTCATTAAGCACTTTTTGTTTGACTTTCTAGAAAGCAATGCTGTTGGAAACATTTTAGTGGAAGATTTTTAGAGACATTATTATTATTATTTCTGTGTGTTTTTATGTGATTGTGTCTTGATACTTTTAAAGCATTTCTAAGCACATCTGGTGCATTAAGAAAGCGATGTTTAAGGGCTGGTTGTTTGATGAGGTTTGCTTTCTGTTGAATGACATGCATATCTTAAAGGCTTTTGTAACCTTGAATTATAGCTTAAGAATAAATTTGAGGAAAATACAGTCAGGAAACCTGAGAAAGAAGTGATTGACTTTGGTTATTGTCTATCCTGAAAGCTGCCAGATAAAGATTATGTGTAATATTTGGAATTTGGCCGGGTACTTTACTGTGGGTTTTAAAGCACTTGTTGTATCCAGCTACTTTGTAAAATGCTGATAAACTCTTGGGAAGATGGGTGTGTTTTTATGGCTTGATTTTAAGAGTAATGATTTATGAAACTTAGCTACTTTATCTGATAGAAGCAAGGAATAATAAAATAGAGTAGAACTGCGTACTTGAGATTCCATGATTTGCTTTCTTTCCCTATACTTGGTGAATGAAAGGTTAAGATCAATGAATAAGCTTTCTATGCTTGAACAGTGTCTGCTTTCTGAACAACAAAAAAGCTATAATCCCATTAAACTGTCTTGCTGCTAATGAAACCTCAGGGCCTGGCCTGGAATATTTTATATGATGACCGAGGTGTTTATTCTGCTGTTACTAAAGCACTGAATCCTGGTAGGGGGTTCTGAATATTAAGTAATGATGCATTTCTAGATAAGGCTGTAATAAGGGAGGCAGCAGGCAGGACCGGCAGCATATTGGGGGGTGAGGGAGCTGAGTGTTCCCTCCCCTGAGTTCTAGGCAATTAAGAAGAGCCTGTGTTCTCCTGTGTCCCAGGGAGGGCACTGGGAAGCCTAAGGAAATAGTGTCAATCACAGGTCGTTGGGTACCTGGGTGTATCTGAAACCATTGAGTCACCTCTCTTGACTCCTCTCCCCACTTTGGAACTAGCTGAGGAATAAAATGCAGAAGACAAATGGAGCTCTGTTACTGATAAAGCCTGCTCGAAACTGGCTTTGGTGTGAGGCTGCCAAGGAATTAGTGTCACTCACGCTCAACCCTGGCACAGCAGGGGCAGCACGTGCAGGGTAACTTACCCATGACAGAGCAGACCAGACCAGAATGCACCCTCCTGTGGGCAAATAGAAATAAAAGACAGTGGAAAGGCTAAAGCTAGGCATGCCCAGGACTCCCCCTCAAACTCTCCAGGAAGAGGGCTAATTGTTGTTTGGGGGGTGGGGGTAGGGGTTTCTAGAGAGGACTAGAGTGTTAAATTCCCTGAGAAAACCTGGTGGGAACATCAGTCCAAGGCAAGGAAATTGCTCCTAAAATGCTCCAATGGACATGGAAAGTAATGATCAGTGTGCCTGCAGAAGAAAACAGACATGTTTCTATGTTTTTATTGTATCATGCAAGAATGCCACATGCACTGTAGGAAATTTATCAGCTTTATATAAGCAAAACGGAGGAAATCAATATCACCCACTACCCTCTAGCCCAAGACAATGGCTGCTAACATTTTGTATAATCTTTTCCTGTGTGTGTATAACAAATTTAGCATAAATACTACTTTGCATCCTGCCTCTTTTAAAAAACTTAGTGTTATAAGTGAATTTTAATAAATCTAGATTACGATTCCTTGGTGCTTAATCAAAATAAAATTTTCCCTATTTGTAGCTTTCTCGTACACATGTGGCATTTAGAGTAAACCAGAACATTGTTGGCATTAATGTGTATGGGTCAGAGTTCTTAAATATAAGCAAGAGAAAGTGACCCTGGTTGACTAAGCAGATAAGTGATTGGGCAGCTGTAGAACTAGGGGAACTGGAGAGCCTGGAAGAATCTGAGCTTCCTGGAACAGCACTGAATGCCAGACTTCAGAACTGGTCTGACCAGAAAATGCTACCTCTGCTGAGCTCTGTGTGCCACGTGACCTCTCTGCCAGGACCTTAACTTAGTCATGGCTGCTGGCCCTGCATCCTCAAAGCTACCTCTGTGTCAGGTACTCCGTTACATGCCAGTCCTCTCCTGCTGCTGCTGGTGAGCGGCCCTGCTTCCTTTCACCTTGAGAGCTCCTGCCTCTGCCTCTGTGGATGGTGCCTGATTGGCAGAGCCCAGTTCTTTCTCAGCCTTTTCTTTAGCTGCAATGGAAACTGGGCAAGCAGATATCTAGCCTTTTTCTCCCATGTTGGGGAGGCAAATTTCCCTCACCTAGCCCAGACTCATACAACGGTGATCTTGCCAAACAAGGAACATGGTTCAAGCAGTGGGTAGCCCAATGAGGGAAGAAGGTTTAGCTTGTATATTTTGTTAGGAGTTCTTGCCTTTACTGACATTTTCAAGTAATTGACCCACTTCTCGTCCTGGTTGTGTTGGAGAAATTGACTTTGTTTTGTTGACTCCTGTGGCTTGGACAAGCTCTAATCTTTCTTACCTGCCTATCCCACAGGCCAGTAAGGATCAAATAAGATGAAAATGCTTTGGAAACAATAAAGAACGTGTAGTTATTCAGTTCCTCAATTGATTGCTTTGTATCTCCTTACCATTCTGACTTCACTCAGAAACTATTATCTTTGAGATTAATGATCTCCCAGTATACAATCCAGTGACTTTTGGCTTGATGCCTTGGCAGAATCTGACACCTCTTCCACCCTACTCCTCGCCCCATACTCCCATCCCCACACTTACTGTTAGTCATTTGCCAAACTATAGATTTTTCCCTCCACATTATTTTCTGGTCCTGTCTCTCCTTCCAAAGCCCTAATCAGACCCTCATCATCTTATGCCCTGAACAGTCATTGTCTTTCTACTTGTTACTATCAGGCATCTTCTTGACGCACATCTTTCATCACCTGTCCCTGCTCAGAAACCATCTGCAGCTCCCCATTGCTCACAGGATGAAGTCTGCTTCCAAGGGGCTTCATTATTAGGACCCTGGCTCTCCATACAGCAGTATTTCACAGTTCTCAACAGACGTCCTCAACTTCCTTTACTCAAACCAATTAACTTGTGTTCTCTCAAACATGCCCACTCCCTGGCTTTGCTCACATTATGTTCTAGTAATGGAATGCCTTCCCCTACCTCCATCTATCAAAAAATCAAAATAGTCTGTCTCTCTCTCTCTCTCTTCTTTGTTTTCTTTCTGACAGAGTTTCGAGCTGTTGCCTTGGGTAAAGTTCTGTGGCCTCACAGCAACCTCCAACTCTTGGGCTTAAGCGATTCTCTTGCCTCACCCTCCCAAGTATCTGGGACTACAGGCACCTGCCACAATACCCGGCTATTATGTTGCTGTTGTTGCAGTTGTCATTGTTTAGCAGGCCCAGGCAAGTTCAAACCCACCAGACTAGGTGCATGTGGCTGGCGCCCTACCCACTGAGCTATGGGCACTGCCATTTCTTTCTTTATTTCTACACCTCTGTTGAGTCTGTAGTTATTTCTCCTTTTTCATTCTGGTTTTTTGTTGTTGTTGTTTTTTTTTTTTTTTTTTTTTAATCTCTTCCCTTTTTTCCTTGGTCAGTTTTGGCAGATGTTTATTTTATCAATGCTTTCTAAAGAACCAATTTTTGATTTTGTTATTGTAGTTCTAATTTACTGATTTCTAACTTAGTACCCTTCCTTTTTTATTTTTAGGTTTGCTTTGCTTTTATTTTTTCTATCTTTTGAATTTGAATGTTTACCTTGTGTATTTTTAAACTATCTTTGTTTCCTGATAAAAGTTCCCTTTAAAAATTTTAGCTATGTCTCCAAATTTTTAACATGTAATGTTTACATTTTAATTCAGTTCTAAATATTTCTGCTCTCCATTTTTCAAGGCCTTTGAAATATTCTACATTCTTCCTAACAGCTTTCTTATATATATAGAATCAATTTCACTCCACTCTCCTTGACTTTGAGATTTTGTTCCTTTTATTACCCTTCTCATAATCTGTCTCATTGGTTATCTGTAGGGCTGTTTTAATCTCTGCACTTAAGTCTGTTCTTTGGTACCCTGTATTGCTCATCTCTTCAGCTCCAAACTCCAGTACAGTGCCACAATAGCAGGTGCTCACAATTAGTAAATTGGTGCAAACATTTTTATTTTTAGTTCCCTTGTATTGAATGATGAATCAATAAATCTCAATTCACAAGCTTTTTTCTTAAGCATCTTCACTGTGCAAAGTCCTTTGGGTGAGTTTAAAGCTTAGACTCTTGAGGTCCCATCCATGTCATGGCCACGTTGGAAAGAGAAGAATTGGGTTGCTGGAACTCTATAGGGCTTCTTAGAGGTAGAACCCTGTAGTGAGGGCATTTGTATCTTTTATATGTGAATAGCCAAAATGAAGCTGCCAGAAGGTAATTAGCCAAAGAGGAATTAAGTTGAGCATCTTATTAAGACCTAGCAGCAGAATTTTGTGGGGTTGGTAAAAATAGAGAGTGTCAACATAGAAAGAGTATAAAATACCGTCATAGACATGGTAGGAAATGCCCCACCGTAGACATTATCAGTAAGGATGAATGGACTGAGAGGGTGGTTATTCAACTAGTAGGCATGTAAAATTAATTAACACTTTATTCAACAAATATTTATGGAACATTTTCTCTGTGCCTGATCCTAAGAGTCCTGGGGATAAAGCAGTAAATGTAACAGTTCTCACTCTCATGAAGCTTACATTCTGGACATAAGGGGGACAAATAATAAATAGATTAACAAGTAAATATATATGAGCACATTTTGTTTTTACAATGCACTGAGGAAAAATAAAGTGGAGAAATGGCCAAAAGTGGCCATCAGACTTGCAGTTTTAAATACAGTGGAGAGAAGGCTGACAATTTGAGCAGAGGCCTGAAGAAGCAATGGAGCAGGCCCTGTGTCAATCTGTAGAGAAAGCCTCTGCAGCAAAGGGAACAGTATATGCAAAGGCCCTGTGGCAGGAATATGCTTGGAATTCTTGGGTAATAGCAAAAAGCTGAAAGACAAAATGTACAATGGTACTGAAAATGACATCAGCTCAGGGAGGTTCTCGTAGGCTTGTAGACCGATTATTTCTTCCCTAATCTACATCTCCTTTCTAGACTCTTGTCTCCTAAGCTAGCCCCTGCCCACAGCATATTCACTTTGGGGTATAAGAGCTCTGTATCCATAGCCAGGTGGACCTCAAGATGCATCAGATTGTTTTTCCTGAGAATTTGGATGAGGTTTTATAAAGTGACAGGCGGTTGGGCTGGACTGTGCTGGGCCAGCCATGCTTGACTCATGTGCATAGAGAAGTTGCCTGGAATAAGAAAAAAGAGGAGCCAGGCACAGTGGCTCACAACTATAATCCCAGCACTCTGGGAGGCTGAGGCAAGAGATTGCTGGAAGTCAGCAGTTCGAGTCCAGCCTGAGCAAGAGCGAGACTCCTAACTCTACAAAAAGAAGAAAAAGAAGAAGAAAGAAAAATTAGCCAAGTGTGATGGCATGCACCTATAGTCTCAGCTTCTCAGGATGCTAAGGTCAGAGGATCACTTGAACCCAGGAGTTTGCGGTTGCAGTGAGCTGTGCGGATGCCACTGCACTCCAGCCAGAGCAAAAGAACAAGACCCTGTTTGAAAAAAAAAATGAAGAAGAATGAGGTAGAGGCAGACACGAAGGGAAGGAAAACAGATGTGAGAGACCATGGGGTCATGAGGAGAGATGGGACACTTCCTGGTCCCAAACCTTCCTGAGGCCTGCTGTGCTTCCTGTACTTGGATTCCATAAATTATCTGTGTCCTTGTTGATATAGTCACATATCTATATTAGGCCAGCTTGGGTGAGCGCCTTTTCCTTTCAACCAGTGGTTGCAGACACAGACGCTACTCTATGCTGGGTAACTGACTGTTACCAACTTTTAAAAATAAAGATAGGATCTACATATAATAAAATTAGTCTTTAAAAGTGATGGTTAAAGTTTAATGAGTTTTGACAGAACTCTACTACAGTGAAGATACAGAACATTTACATCATCCCCCAGACCCCCTCATGCCCCTTTGTAGTCAATCCCCGTCCCTCCCCCTCAGTCCCTGGCAGTGACTGATCTGTTTTCTGTCCCTGTAGTTTTGCTACTTTAAACGTTTCATAGAAATGCAGTCACATAACATATAGCCTTCTCGTGTCATACTTTATTCATTTAGCTTAATACTTCTGAGAGTAATGCTTTTGGTTTCATGGATAGTTCATTTTTATTGCCAAGTGTATTCTGTTACATGGATGTACCAAGATTCATTTAGCCATTCACTATTCAATGTGCATTTTGGTTTCCCATTTTTTGCTATTATGAATAAAGCTGCTAAGAATATTTGCATAAGGTCTTTGTGTAGCCTTTGTTTTTTTTTTTTTTGTTTGTTTGTTTGTTTGCTTTTTTATTTGGGAGATATTCCTTAGGTGTGGGATGGTTGGATGACATATAAGTGCAGAGTATATGTTTAATCATTGTTTTTGTTTTTTTTTTAATTTTTGTATTTTTTGTAGAGACAGAGTCTCACCTTATTGCCCTCAGTAGAGTGCCATGGCGTCACACACGTCACAGCAACCTCCAACTCCTGGGCTTAGGTGATTCTCCTGCCTCAGCGTCCCAAGTAACTGGGACTACAGGTGTCCGCCACAACACCCAGCTATTTTTTTGTTGCAGTTTGGCTGGGGCCAGGTTCAAACCCACCACCCTCGGTATATGGGGCTGGTGCCCTACCCACTGAGCCACAGGAGCCACACTATGTTTAATTGGTTTTTATTTTTTTAATTATTTTTTTGAGATAGAGTCTTATGCTCACCCAGGCTGGAATGCAATAGTATGATCATAGCTCCCTATAATCTCAAACTCCTGGGGTCAAATGATCTTCTTAGACTACTAGCTCTGGTTCCCCTGCCTGGCTAATGTTTAAAACTTTTTGTAGATATGAGATCTCAGTGTGTTGTCTAGGCTGATCTTGAACTCCTGGCCTTAAGTGATCCTCCTGCCTTGGCCTTCCAAAGTTCTGGGATTATAGATATAAGATACCATGCCCAGGCTATGTTTAATTTGATAAGACACTGCCTATATTAGTAGTCAGGGTTCCCCAGAGAAATCAAACCAACAGGATATGTATGTGTGTGTGTATGTATTACATAAGTACATACCTGTGTATTAATAGAGGGTTGGAAAAAGGGAGACATTAATTGATTTAGTTTAAAGAATTGGTTTATATGATTGTGGAGGCTTGGTAAGTGCAGAATCCACGGGGTAGTAGGGCAGGCTGGAGGTCCAGGGAACTGTTATAATTCTAGTTCAAAAGCAGTCTGCTAGTAGAATTCCTTTTTGCCCAGGGAGGTCAGTCTTTGTTGTATTAAGGCCTTCAACTTGTACTATGAGTCCCAACTACAGTATCGAAGGCAATCTGCTTTACTCAAAGTCCGCCATTTAGATATTAATCTCATCCAAGAAATACCTTTATAAAGACATCTAGAATAATGTTTGATTAACTATCTGAGCACATTGGCTCAGCAATTTATATAGAAAATTACTTTTCTATATAAGTAGAAAGTACATTTATCATATTGCCAGACTTTTCCCAAAATGTCTGTACTTTTTTTTTTTTTTTTTTTTTTGAGATGGAGCCTTAGTATGTCACCCTTGGTAGAGTGCTGTGGTGTCACAGCTCGTGTGGTGTCACAGCTCGCAGCAACCTCAAACTCTTGGGCCTAAGAGATTCTCTTGCCTTACCCTCCCGAGTAGCTGGGACTACAGGCGCCCACCACAATCCCAGCTGTTTTTTGTTGCAGTCATCATTGTGTGTAGTTGGCCCAAGCCGGGCTCGAACCCACCAGCCTCGCTACATGTGGCTAGCGCCATAACCACTGTGCTACAGGCGTCAAGCCGAACGTGTCTATACATTTTCATTTTTCAAATTTATGAGATTTTTAGTTGGTCTGCATCCTTGACCACACTTGGAATTTTTTGTCTTTTAAGTTTCAGCCATTCTGGTTGGGTTGCAGAGCTAGAAATACATTGCATTTCACTGCTGACTAATGATGTTTCATGTGCTTATTGGCCAATCAAATGTTTTCCTTAGTAAAGTTTCGGTTCAAATATTTTGCTTATATTTTTAATGGATTGTTTGCCTTCATAAGAATATTGAGTTGTTGGAGTTGTTTCTATTTTCTAGGTATAGATCTTTTATAACATACGTATTTTGCACATGGCATTTTCTAGTCAGTGACTTGTCTTACTTTCCTAACAGTGTCTTTGGAAGGATAGAAGCACTTTAATTTTGATGAAGCCCAAATTATCAAATTTTTCCTGTATAGTTTGTTCATTTTTCATGTCCTATTTAAGAAATCTTCACCTAGTTCTATATCACAAAGATTTTTCTCCTACTTTTCTTGTAGAAGTTCTATAGCTTTGGCTTTTACATTTAAATCTCTGACTTATTTCAAATTAATTTTTTGTATTAGTGAGAGAGAGAGGAGTTGATGTTCTTTTTTGACATATGAATACCTAGTTGTTCTAGTACAAGTTTTTGAAAAGATTATCCTTTCATCATTGAATTATCATTTTGTTGAAAATCAAATTACTTTATATGGTGGGTCTATTTTTGGACCCTAGTTTTGTTCCATTTATCTATATATTTATCCTACATCAAAGCCACACTGTCTTGCCTACTGTTTCTTTATACTAAGTTGAAATTAGGTGTGTGAGTCATCCAACTTTATATTTCCTTATAGATTTTAAAATTAGGTCCTTGGCATTTCCATATAATTTTAGAATTCATTGGTCAATTTCTATAGAAAAACCCGCTGGGATTTTGATTGACGCTGATTGACATTATATTGAATCTATAGATCATTTGGGGGATAATTGACACTTAACAATATTGAGTCTTCCAATCCATGAATATGACACCTTCCTCCATTTATTTAGTTCTTCCTTAATATTTCTTAGCAATGTTTTATAATTTTCAATGGAAATATTATTTTAAATTTATCCCTAAGTTGTCATGTTTTGGTATTTTCTTTCTTTATTCTGTTATTGTTATTAAATCATAGCTGTGTACATTAATGCAATCACAGGGCACCATACACTGGTTTATAGACCATTTGACACATTTTCATCACACTGGTTAACATAGCCTTCCTGGCATTTTCTTAGTTATTGTGTTAAGACATTTACATTCTACATTTAGTAAGTTTCACATGTACCCTTGTAAGATGCACCATAGATGTAATCCCACCAATCACCCTCCCTCTGCCCATCTTCCCCCCTCCTCTCTCTCTTCCCCTTCCCCCTATTCTTAGGTTATAACTGGGTTATAGCTTTCATATGAAAGCCATAAATTAGTTTCATAGTAGGGCTGAGTACATTGGATACTTTTTCTTCCATTCTTGTGATACTTTACTAAGAAGAATATGTTCCAGCTCCATCCATGTAAACATGAAAGAGGTAAAGTCTCCATCTTTCTTTAAGG
>CAUYPK010169097.1:0-15225 GCA_963574355.1 Loris lydekkerianus
CACGCAGTGACCTGCCAAAACAGACAAACACTCACACAAAAGCATATAATTTTAACAATAATATATTAAACACATAATATAACATGCTCAGTCAGGTGTTTTTTGTTACCTTATTGGAGCTGCATGCGGCTCGAGAGCCGCATGTTCGCCACCCCTGTGATATAGGCTAGTCTAACTGGAGTTAGATGATATCTCAAAGTAGTTTTGATTTGCATTTCTCTGATGATTTTGTTTTAATTATTATCACTAATTATTTCATTCAAAATTATTTCATACTTTTAAAGCCATTTATATTCTCTTTTCTGTGAACTGACTTTTCACGTTCTTTGCTGACTTTGATTTTTCTTCCTTATATAATAAGGATGTTAGACCTTTTTTGTTGTTGTTTTTTTTTCTGTTTGGCTCTTTGACTTTAAATTAGCGATTATTACCAATATATTGTATTCACCAGACCTGGCTCTGAATGCATGTGGGCTGTCATCAAATACCAAATCTCCATCCAAACTTAACAACAGACATTTATATCATCATCCAGGATACATCCTCCCGCCCCCAATTCCACAAACTCTGAAAATAGATTTTTGTTTTTAACATAAATTAGGGGTTCTTTAAATGTTTATAACAGTATTGGCATCATAGGAATAATTATATTATTTCAAGGGGTGACTGTTGTGAAAACCACAGTGTATTTATAAGATTTCGTGCTTCTGTGTTCTAAAACAATGCGTTTTCTCTTATTCTCATATTTAGTATACAATTACACTCTTCTAGTTTATTTTTTCAGTATTTGTAGTCTAATTATTTAGGATCATCTTTAAAAAATTGGACAGTTACAAAAGAAAATGAAAAATCATTTGTAATTCTTTACCCCATAGATGACTATTACATTGTTTTGCCTTCCAGGATTTTCTTTGTATGTTTTTTTAAATATATGTGTAGAGTATGTGCATAAAATTATATCTGAATTTATATATTTTCTTTTTCATGATTGGAATATTTGATATGTGAATATATATACTGTATGTGGAAAAAATATATATGGTAGTTTTTTCCCTTTAATCTTACCACTTCAACTTTCCTACCATTCATTAACAGGTCCATTTAAACAGGTGTTATGTCCTGGGTAGTCTTGGGCTGTATAGTAATAAAGAATGTGCTTTTCTGTTTTCTCTTTTTTTTTTTTTTTTTTTTTTTAATTAAGCATACCTCTAGAATATAATTAACTAAGTTGTAATAATAGTGGAAGTCCATTTGAATAGCTTTCGTTCATCTTCCTTATGTCAGGCAAGTGTCCATGTTGACAATGTTAGTAAAGGGACAGCATGGGTGAAATCAGAGTAGGAGTCTGTGCTTTTTTTTAAACCCTTATGGGCTCCTAATTCTTGCAGGGCCAATACTCCCATTTGGTTTTACTGGCGGCATTTGATTGCATTGATGACACCAAGCTTGTGAAGCAGATTATCATATCAGTAAGTAATCCTGTGGGTCTTGAATTTAAGTTACATTGATAGACTAATTCTGGGTTTGCATTTGCTTTCATATATGCATGTGTAAAGACTTTCATCTGGGCTTTCTGCCATTACTTGCTGTTATTTTTTAGTTATCAGTTAAGTCTTATTTTGGAGGTTTGCGTTTTTCCTGTATAAATCATAACCTTGTAACTTGATATTAATACTATCTTAATTATTTTGAAACACTATTGTTAAATTAAAACTTAACACTTTTACTTTGGATTAGGGTCAACAACACTTTTATTTTGGATTAGGGTCAACGTGGCTTTTTAGACCATGCATGATTCTAAAATATGAAATATTAGCAAAGTAATACTTAGATACAACCAGAAATTGGTTAACATAGTATAATTCCTCAGTTATTCCAGAACTCATATACAAACAGAGGATAGCCACGGCCTTTTTAATT
Source organism: Loris lydekkerianus (assembly GCA_963574355.1). Lineage (NCBI taxonomy): Eukaryota > Metazoa > Chordata > Mammalia > Primates > Lorisidae > Loris > Loris lydekkerianus. The sequence goes on from CAUYPK010169097.1 coordinate 1,921, forward strand.
CTCTTTCTCCATACAGAGACAATTACCTAGTTTATCCATGTGTCTGTGCTGAGTTGAGCTGATGGAAAAGAAAACCTCATAAGACTGAATTGTAGTGCTTTTTAGAGCTTTTGTAGAGTCAGAATAAAAGTTATTACAAAATTGAAATACTAGCTTTCTTTTTACACTTCAGGCCACAATTTCTTATAGGCCAGTGTCATCACCATAAAGTGGTAATACTTGCATATTCTTAAACTTGGCCATTAGAAAAACTGAGCTGTCCTCTTAGAGAAACTACGCCATAGTAAAAATTGCACTGTAAACTATTTCTGTTTCCTTCATCCTGCACTGATAGCTTCTTTTTCTGATTCTGTGATCCTTTTCTCTGCCCTTCCTTTATTTTTAGTGTGCAGGTGATATTGGATATATGGTAGAGATTTTGTGGGGTGGGGAGAAGAAAATTCAACATTGGTAGCAGTGACCCCATAATCTTACAGACATAGGTTATTCATCTGAAAATTACACAGTCCTTTCTGTTGGACACACATGGGGCTTTTGGAGAAATCTTGGTGATGACAAGTGGTACTTTACATAGAGAGAGAGAGAAAGGATATGGATGATTCAGAAAGTAGTTTACCTTTTGTCAGGTGGTGGTGCTATAGCCTCTCTGAGGAGGGTGTTAATAGAAATAGTCTCTCAGCTCTGTGGAGGGAAAGATTTGTTTTCTTAGATGCCAGCTGTAGGTCCCACTGTGTGTGAATTTCTCATGCCCTTGCTGTCATTTTCCAACTTTACCCTTTACTATTTTAAGATTGTGGTGACTTTCTTTGGGATAGGATTGTGGGAAGAAACAAGTTGGCAAGACTTTCATGTCACAAACTGAGTATGTTGACATGTTCCTTGTGACTTTATTACCCTTTTGACTCCAATCAATAATGATTGTTTTTCATTCCTGTGACAGAGATGTGAGGCCATAGAATTGGCTAATGAATAAAGTTGTTTCACAAAAATGGAAACAGGCTGGGATATTGAAAGTTTGCTTTTGTTCAGTATTTTCATGACAACTAAAATTTGCATAACTGTTTCAAATAGATTTCAAGAGAAACCAGACTTCTTCAGGAGTTGACAGAATTGTCTGTTAGATTGATTTTCTTTTTCCAAAAATGTAGCCCACTTCACATCGCTGTTGAAACAGTTTTAATTCCTTGTGCTTATCAGCTTGATTCCCACAACTATTTAACCCACATTCCTAATGACCTTCTTGTACTCAGGGCAGCTTTTTCCTGAAAGACCTGATTTGCTGATCTCTCTCTCTCACTGACAAACGCTGCACAGGTTCTGTGTGTCATTAAACTATGTAGCTAGTGATAAAATTCTGGAATGCTAACTGCTCTTGCATTTTTCTCACCCATCCACCACAAAACCTGTTGCAGTACACAGTGTTTTTTAAAAAGAACCAAGAAAGCCTGGTGTTAAGTATCCTGTTCAGGGCACCCAGACTTCCCAAAATGTCAGGTTGAAGTCACAGTATGGTCAGCTGAGCCCTTCACCTTTAAAATGGGTACAAATTCTCTCACCTACTTTACTTTCCAAAATAAACATACTTATAAAATCTGATCCTGGTTTCAGTTGAAGTGATCGGTATGATAGGGCTGGTTTAACAGCAGTGTTCATGGGAAAGGAAATAAATCCACTAGCCAAGTGCTATTAGAGGGTGAATAAATATTGATGCATATTTTTAAATGTGTTATCTTTAAAATATATTGGAAGGTATATAAAAGTACAGCGAACACCCAGCCTCCCACCATCTGACAGAAAGGAATAAAACGTGATCAGTACAGTTCAAGTTTAAGCCCTTTGTCTACCTATCCCTGCCCCATACCTACTATGATGAATTTGTAATCCTTCATATACGTTTCCTTATCTTTTCACTGCATGTAGCTGTATATAACTTTATGTTTATAAGCTCTCTCTGTGTGACATCTTGTGTGTATTCTTCTGCTACTTGCTGTTTTCTTCTGTCATTATGTCCAGGGGCTACATCGGCAGAGGTCAGCAAGCCTTATAAAAGACCAGAAAGTTATTACTCTTTCTTCAAAAGCCATGTATGTTCTTTTCACATATTCTTGTTGTTTTGGTTTTGGTTTTTAGCAACACTTTGAGATGTAGAAACTATTCATAGCTTGCAGGATGTACAAAAACAGGCTACAGGCTGGTTTTGATCCATAAGCCATCATAGTTTGCCCTCTGTACTCTGAATCATTTATTTTTCAATCCCAAATAGTATTCTCCTACATGTGAATATGCTGCAACTTATTTTTATATTTTCCTGGGGATAGATTTAGGTTGTTTATAATTTTAAAAAACTATGTTTTATTCTTACTAATTTTTGCTATTGCAAATAATTCTGTGAACATTTTTTTAATATATCTCCTTGGGCACATGTTAAGTTTCTCTACTATAGCAGAATTAAATTTCAATTATTTGCTAGAATTGCTGGTTGCCAAATTTGATGTACATATATTTATATAGAGTCATGTGTCCATATTTCCACCCAGCCACTATAAACCTCTTGCATTATACAGGGTTTTTAAAAATAGCCAAGAAAGCTTAGTGTTGCTAAGCATTCTATTCAGAGTAATTGGACTTCCCGAAATGTCAGGTTGAAATCATAGCCTGATAGTCATCAGATAGTGTTTGTTCTCTGACCTTCCAGCCAGATTATTCTCCCCATCCTTTCAACTACCACAGTCTTTGTCTTTCCTTTAGCAGTTAATTATTATCTGAGGGCTCACAAACTTAAAAACCTCCATTGACTTGACAGGTAAAACGAGTGACCAGGTCAGATGAGACCAGGAGGTTTGGTGGGACTGTGCAGAATGGAGAGAGATAATGTCCTGTCTGGGGTGGTGGCCACCTGTCATCTCTAGCCTCTTGCAGTGTTGGCTCTAGGTTGATAGACCTTCCAGTTTTTGAAGCATAAAATACATGTAAGAGTTACTGTCTTAGCCATTTTATATACACATTGTGCAAATAGTCTCTAGGACTTTTTTTTTTATCTTGGAAATCTGAAACACTATACTCATTAAACTGGACCTTCCCATTTTCTGAGCACAGCCGCAAAAATGGACTTTTGGATAAAATCACCCTATTTTCAAAAGAGAACTTTCAAGAGACCTCCTGGTGATCCAACTTTTCCTTTGCACTTTTGTTAGTCTTTATTCAATTCTCTTATTTTTGTTTTTAATTTTTCATTAACTTTATTTTAACTTTCTTGCTTCTTCTACTAAATTTTACCTCCTCTGGTTAAAGTAGTCTGCATTTCTTTCTTTTCTTCTATTTTTTTTTTTTTTCCTACAACAAACTACCACAGAGTGTGTACCCCATAGGCTCAGTTTTCAGTAATGTGTTGATTTTTGCATTGCTGTCTCCACCAAAAATATGCTTCCTGTGTGCACCCTTCATTTTGACCTTTACCCTTCCTCTTTAAAAGAGGATTGGCAATGTAAGAGTGCCAAGGAATCTGGCAAGAGTTCAACCCAAGGAGGTCAGAATTAGCCAGAGATGTCTTCAGAAGGGGGGTCTTTTGTTCCTGTGCTTTCTTCTGTTGACATGCCTACTTTAGAGCTTGAGAAGAAGAAATGACAACAAATGGACCTTGTGATTTTTCTCTAAGTTAATTCTTGCAAGGGGTGAGCCAAGCCAAAAGCATTGAAATTGCACCTTCATTGTTGGTGTTTTCTCTTTTTTGAGAGTGGAAACTTAGAGCCCTGCCAGCTTATTTAATCTCCAGTGATTAAGATGCTAATATTGAGAGCTGTAATTTTAATATGAAGTAATTATTTATAGAAATTTTAAATTTTGCAATGTATGACTTTCTGGTTTGCTCTTGGTACTACCCATGGGTTGGGCAGGTGTATTGTTTTCTTTTACAAATAACACAAAGAAGTTTTTAAAATAATTTCCCAGAGCTACGTAACTTGAATTTAGGCTCCAAAGACTAAATTCTGCACCACGTCGACTACGCCATAGTTGTCTCTTACTGAGTTATACTTGTTACTGGAATTGTTGGTTCTCTCCAGGCAATCAGTTAGAACTTTCTCCCTTGTTTCTCGTAACCCAAGTTAAAAAGAAATGGATTAATGCCCATAAAATAGCAAGACTTATATACTGTTTTCTCTGTTTTTTCAAAGATGTATGTGTTTTGGTGGTAGAGGAAAGTTGGAATAAGGGTGAGTTGGGGAAGAATTAAATATGACATTTGTAAGTAAACATTTTTTAGTTTCATGAGATGGTAAGTTTTCAAACATTGCACACTCTTTTAAAACCCTTAATTAAACATGAACTTAGAGTCTAAATTCTTTCGTTCTCAAAAATACATATTGAGTCCACTTTTGCACTTGTTGGCCTTGAAATTTCAAAAATGCTTCCTACTCTGCACATTGTGTGTGTGGGTGTCTTTCATTACTGAATTTTTAAGTTCATTTTCCCTAGGTAATTGAAATTACATATCCATTTTGACGTGATTATATCTGTTGAAGCTGTTCTCTGAAAACTTTTATGTTTTATGTAGAAATCTTTATACCATGACCTTGAACTTCTTCAAAAGTAGTTAGGAGAGCACAGTGGGGATTGAAGTCCTAGAATCAGGACATGGTTATGTGAAGATTATTTAAGATGATAGATGTGCAGCTCTCAGAGGTGACTGACTCCTAGTAAGCACTTAACGAGTGCTAGCTACTGCTACTAATTAACAGCAGCAGCACAGTATACTTGTGTGCAGAAGATGAGGGAAACTTGGAATTTAGAAAAGAGGAATGTGATATGTAGATTCTGGTGTTGAACCATGGGATCATGAAGTTTGCTGTAGTACAGTCCCATGGTTGATGACAGACTTAATTTTTAGGTTGATTGCTTACACTAAAATGACTCATTGGCCTTTGAAGATGAACAGATCTCTGACTGTATCTCAATTCCTTAAGAGAAGGTTGTGTGTTTTCTTTAAAGAGACTGATTGGGAGTCAGAGGTCTAGAACTCAGCAAGCCCTGCCACTAACACTGATGTCCTCTGACAGATGCTTCTCCCTTGCCTTAAGCCTGGTGAGAGTTGGACTGAATTCTCTCTGAGATCCCAGCCAGTTCTAAGGAATCTGTAGTGCTCAAACATGCTTTTGAATATTTATAAGGTTTATTACGAGAAATAGGAATGTTGGGGGTGGGGGGGAACAAACTGATGATTTTTTTTCTATTGCATATTTTCCATTATAAGTAAAGGAATTTTCAAATAGTGACTTCTCTGTCTTTGAAAACATTAGCAAATTTACACAGGAGCTCAGTTAGGGTGGGCAGGGAGTCATTGCTTTTGTCACATAACATTTCACATAACTAGAGAAAGGAGGTTCCGGTTCTTGGGTGTGTGTTGATTGGTACAGAATAATTTGTAACTACTCAGTGGAGTCTTTCTGAGTTTGTTTTTCTGTCTTCCTCTTTTTCCTTTTTCATTATAATGGTTAAACAGCTTTCATTTGCCATAAATAAGCAACCTAACTTTAAAAGCCTTTATCTACTTGTTCTACTTAACAGAGTTTGTTTATCTCCTTTCACTTACATCTCAGCAGGGAAATTCTAATAGGAATGTTCTTCATCCTTGCTGAAGCTACACTTAAGTGCAACTGCAAATTAGCTGTATCTACTCAGTGACCTCAGCAAGCAATGTCTCTAGTAATAGTGGCCCAAGAAATATTGGTCGTAATGAATAAAGATATCTCCTTTAAATATTTTTTAAGTCATTGGCTTAATTAATTAATGTAAATGGATTGTTCAGTAATGCTAGTCACGGTAGAGAATCGATTCTGTGTTCTAAGTATAAAATCTCCTTGTACTTTAATGAGAAAATTTCAGAACTAGCTCTACATTTTCCATTAAGTACGCCAGGGAAAATAATTAAGTATATATTCTTCTTTACTATTTAAATATCAGCCATACTTTTATTTTAAAAACATATTAATAGATATTGGGCTGGGAGCAGTGGCTCACACCTATAATCCTAGCACTCTGGGAAGCCGAGGTGGGTATATTGCCTGAGCTCAGGAGTTCCAGACCAACCTGAGCAAGAGCGAGACCCCATCTCTAAAAATAACAGGGCGAGCTTTTTTTAGCTTTCGGCTCGGAGGAGCCAAGGTACAACTTTCTTCCATTGTCCCAAGTCTGGATTCATCTGACACCAGCTGCCTCGACCATGCTCCCTAAGTTTGACCCCAATAGGATCAAAGTTATGTGCCTGAGGTACACCCATGGCGAATTCGGTGCCATGTCTGCCTTGGCCCCCTAGATTGGCCCCCTGGATTTGTCTCCAAAAGGTTGGTGATGACATTGCCAAGGCAACCGGTGACTAGAAGGGTCTGAGGATTACAGTGAAACTGACAATCAAGAGCAGACAGGCCCAGATTGAAGTGGTACCTTCTGCCTCTGCCCTCATCATCAAAGCCCTCAAGGAACCGCTGAGAGACAGAAAGAAATAGAAAAACATTAAATACAACGGAAATATCACTTCTGATGAGATTGTCAACATTGCCAGACCAATGCATCACTGATCTTTAGCCAGAGAACTCTCTGGAACCATTAAAGAGATCCTGCAGACAGCCCAGTCCCTGGGCTGCAATGTTGATGACCGCCACCCTCATAACATCATAGATGAAATGCACAGCTAGTTAAAAAGTACAAAGGAAAATAAAGGATCATTTGACACCCAGGAAAAAAAAATGGCCAGATATGGGCAGCGCCTGTGGCTTAAAGGAATAGGACACCGGCCCCATACACTGGTGGTAGATTCAAACCTGGCCCCAGCCAAAAACTCAAAAAAAAAAAAAAAAATTGCCAGGTGTTTGGTAGGCACTTGTAGTCCTAGTTACTCAGGAGGCTGAGGCAAGAAGATTATGTGAACCCAAGAGTTAGAGGTGGCTGTGAACTATGACACCATGGCACTCTACTGAGGGCGACAAACTGGGACTCTACTGGCGACAAACAAAAAAAGGGGGAAAAGAATATAGATGTCAATTTCTTTCTTTTTTTTTTTAATTTTGCAGGAAATCATCAGTTCCTTGCCTAACATAGTAAATGATAAATATGGAAGGAAGGTCCTATTGTATTTGCTAAGCCCCAGAGATCCTGCACATACAGTGCGAGAAATCATTGAAGTTCTACAAAAGGGAGATGGAAATGAACACAGGTAAAAGCAGGTAGATGGCTTGACTCCTTCATCGCCCTGCTCTGAGTGGTCCCGAGCAGAGAGCAGCACATGCTTCCAGAAATCTGCTCAGACCTCCATGCCCTCTCTAAGACCTCTCGAGAGGTGAATTCCATTTTTAAACCTGTAGTTTTGACAGATTCTTAAAATTTTTATCTTGAAAAGGAAATAAAAGTGTCATGCCAGAAGAACACCCCTGAGCATTTAATATTTAGTAGGCACTCAGGTATGGGGTCTGGGTTTTGTTTGTTTTACTTGATTTCGAAAGCTGTCCTAGAGATTTTGAAAGTATCCTAGAGAGTAATCCATACCGAAGTTTCAGTATGTAGTCCTGAGGGATATTTTGTTGTTTGGTTTTTGGATTGATGTGTTTTTTTTTGGTTTTGTTTTTCGTATTACGTAGCCAAGCCTCCTTCAGTGAGTGCTTGCTCTGGGCCAGACGTTATATAGATGCTGGTGACACAGAGATGAAATTAGATTGAATATGCCCTTAAATCACTCAGTGTCCGCACCTTTAACAGAAAGAGGCAATCACAATGCAGGGCGACACAGACTGTGATAAATGCCACTCGGTTTCTGTGACCATAAAATCGCTGTATTTCCTTTGCCATTTTATCTTACGTTAATACCTCATACAATGTGTTCCAACAGTAAGAAAGACACAGAGATCCGCCGACGGGAGCTCTTGGAATCCATTTCTCCAGCTTTGCTAAACTACCTGCAAGGGCATGCCCAGGAGATGGTTCTAGACAAGTCTGCATGTGTGTTGGTGTCCAGCACTCTGGGATCTGCTACTGGAGACGTTCAGCCTGCCATGAATGTCATCGCCAGCTTGGTAGCAGCAGAACTACAACCTGGTGGCAAGGATGGAGAGGTAAGGTGCAATTGTGGGACAGGCAGGAAAGCTGCAGGGGTGGCAGAAACTCTGTGAAGAGATTTTAACGATGATTATCTCAACTCGCCTCATAACAGTAGTAGATTTGAAAATTGTGAATTCACAGTTCAGTGCTGTTACAACCCTTGCCTGTTTCAGAAACCTGCTCCATCGTACCTATAGAGAAAAAGCAAAAATCCCCTTGGTGTGGCTGTCTGTTATCTGTGTTGGCCCCAGACTGCCTTTTCAGTATATCCTGTGTTCCTATTTTGATTTCCAATGTGCTGTGGGTGTTTCTTCCCCCAGCCTAGCCACCTAGAACTTTGGGAGGCTGAGAGGTAGATTGCTTGAGCTCCATTCAAGACCATCCTGAGCAAGAGCAAGACCCCATCTCTACTAAAAATAAGAAAGTTAGCTGGGCATTGAGAGGGCTGAGACAGGAGGATCACTTGATCTGAAAGGTTTGAGGTTGCTGTGAGCTGTGATGCCATGGAACTCTACCTAGGGCAACAGAGTAAGAATTCTGTCTCCAAAGAAAAAAAAAAAAAAAAGAAAGTTTCACAAGTAATTATTTAAGCCAGTATTAAGATGAGAGCTAGGAAAGAAAACTACAGTTCTATCCATACAGAACTGCGTAAGAGCCATCCTCCCCCCACAAAGACTTCCCGGTGGCAGTGGAAACGCAGTGAAACCAGAAGGACTAGTAGCTCAATAGTAAAGAATGGTAAATGATTCTAGGCAGAAGGGACAGGTTGCACGGCAGCCCTAAGAAAGGAAGGAGCGAGGCATGTCAGAACAGAAGGCTTGAGGCAGATGTCGGGGTAGAAGCTGGAAATCAGCACAGGGAAGGGGGAAACCGAGGCCACATGATACAGGGCCTTTGTCTTGACTGGGTTGTAAGCTCCTGACTGACAGACATTTGTGGGGAACCTGTTACCTGAGGCAGTGGCCTCGGCTTTACCTTAATTCTCACAGTACCCTTTCCTTGTCATCTTGAGTATCGTAGTTTGGGGATATGTAATAATTTATTCAAGTTCCATACCTTCCATCCATTAATCAAAAATGCAATAAATCTACACTGAATGTTTACGGAGATATTTAAAGATAAAATGGCAGGCCCCTGCCCTTAAAGAGGTTAAGATCCATCGCAGAGAGACATCCAAGCAATTACAGTACAAAGTGATTGTCACAACGAGGTACAGTCAGGGTAATGACAACATCTGAATTTTAGTCCAAATCTAAGAACTTCGGACTAGTGCCATGGATAGTAGTTTTGCTACAAATAATAGAATGCCCCATGGTAGCAGTTAGGTGCTTAATTACCATAGTAAGAAAATAGTGCTGAACAGCTCTAGCCATGTCACCGCCCAGGCTTCTGTCTTTGTGGCTCTTGGTGCATTACGGTTACAAGCTGGCTTTCACAGCCTCAGCCCAGCCCTGCATGAGAATCCCAAGCAGGAAGGAAACAACAAGAAGGCTTTTCCTCCTGGTAGTGGAAAGAAAATGTCCAAACAGGCCTCCCTGGCATTTTGCTGGGGAGAAATGAGTCGCGTATATACTTCTAAACCAATCTCTGACAGAGCAACTAGATGACTAGGCCTGGTTGACATTGGTAAGAACTTTCAGAAATGTGGGTGGAGGCAGTAAGGTGTTAGCAGGGAAGAAGACCGGAGAGAGAGAGAGATGTCTGTTGACATTTCCACAGCAGCAGTTACATTTTATTCATCTTTAATTCTCTAACCATCTGGGTCAAAGCCTGGCATTTGGAAATGTTTTGTACAAACAGGTATTTGGTTATGAATAAAATCGATGCCAAGGTGCTTCTGGCACATTAGGATTAGGAAAGCGAAGTGGGCCATGGGTTTCAGAGAGCTCTGGCCCCTGCCCTCACAGAGTAAGTCACACTGACAAATGGGAAGGAGGGCAGTATCTATAGTGACAGTTTCTCTATCAAGAGATTGAGCCTTCATGTCCCATACTGAATAAGAAGAGGCCCTAGGTACTGTGGGAACAATCTGTGTGTCCCTTAAAAAGAAGTATGGCCGAGCTGCAGGTGCCCTGCTGGCCTGCTCATTAGGTAATTCCGCTTACGGAATTTGAACAGCGTTCAACATTGGGTTTCAGTGTTTCTGCTGTAGTGTTTTGTCCTGTAGATTTATTTGTACCCGAGACCTGCATATTAAAATCTAAAAAGCAGTTAACATGCTAGTAAGGTGAGCATTGTAGCAGTGGAACTCGGGGACGCTCAGTCTGACCTGCTTGGCGGTAGCCATGTGACCTGGTAACGCCCATCTTCCTTTCAGTCTGGGGAGTGGAGTAGATCTCTTGTCCCTCCTTGTATGATGGCCATTCTTGATAGAGACCTCTTAAGGCAGGCTGAGTCCTTACCTGTGGGTGGCGGTATAGAATAAATTGTGTGGATTCATTCAAATGTGATGTGTTTGCTTGGAAGAAAACAGCACTTAAAGTGAAGGGGTTTTTGACCTTTGCAGCTTCACATTGCAGAGCATCCTGCAGGACATCTAGTTCTGAAGTGGCTCATAGAGCAAGATGAGAAGATGAAAGAGAGTGGGAGAGAAGGTAGGCTGTGAGACTCCACCTTTCATTGGGCAATTCCTGGCATCCCTGAACTTAACACTGTCCATTTAAATGCAAATGGAAGTTTGTCAAGGGCTTTGAAATGATGTCTATGTATGAATAAGAAGTGATGTAGTGGTTGCAAATAATGCTTTTTTCTTCAGAAATTTGTGTCTAAGAGTCTTTCTCTTCCCACCCTTTTTCTCTCTCTCTCCGTCTCTCTGTCTTCCGTTCTCTTTTACTTCAGACTTCTGCCCAGTCTTGGTTAATGTCCTGAAATGCTGTTCTGTATCTTGAGGATGGTGAAAGGGGGCGATATGGGACCCCAGTGGTGAATATTATTACCCTAGTTGAAAGGCATGACATTTATCTCTAGTTTTTGAGAAAATAATAAGCAGAAGAACATTAGTTTCATCAGAGAATTTTAGACAGTTGCCTATTTACTTGGCATTAAGATACATGGGACCAGAGAGCAAGCCTTTCCCTGGCAGTTTCTGGTTTTTTATAAGCCTTACAGCTGCTCTGGAGACTTTAGCTCTCAGGAGGAGACAGTATTACAAGTTACATGCTATTCCCCTCTCAGTCCTGCCTCTTAACTGGACCTTCACTTAATGAATTTCAAATTCCATCTGGTGTTTCAGCTACTGAAGAAATTCATTCAGTTCATTCATTCTCTCTCTCTCTCATGGAGTTGAATGAAACAGTTGAGCTTTCTGTTACCTTGTCTAAAAACAGTGACAGATCATGAGTCTGTGTCTTGAGGCAAGTTGCAGTTCTGATGGCTGGTGAGACAATCATTATTTCAGTAGAACTCTCACTTCCTGTTTCATCTTTAAGAATAGGGACTTGGGGCTATTTTTCTCTGTAAATTTTTTTGTAAAACAGCTTAGAAATGTTTTATATTAAAGAAAAATAATATATTGATATTAAAGAAAATAATATATTGAATCATCTTTTTCATTATTAAAAAAAAGTTGATGTGTATTGGAGTTGAGTTTATGCCAGAAAAGTTATCTAGCTTACTTTGTAAGGTAAAGTCAGGAAACTTGGTACTTCTCCCTCGTAATTAAACTGCACTAAAAGTCCTAAAATATGCATATTTGGGCCTGATGTGTCTGCCTTTTCATGTAGCACCAAGTGAGTATGTCTAACTTTGTTTTTAGCTGTTTTGATTATCTGTTATCTGTGTAACAAGCCACCTCAAAACTCAGTAGTTTTCAAGATAATTATTTGATCAGGGTTTGGGGAAGCTTGCTCTGCTCTGCTTAGACTTATCTGGGGCTGCTCGGTGTGGGGTTGGAGTGGTGTCCACGTTTACAGGCGCTCACTCATATGGCTGCCAAGTTGGTACTAGCTATTAGTTGCCAGTAGCTGTTGGCTAGGACCCAACAGCATCACTTTCTATTCCTGGGCTGCTTTGGGTTTCCCCACAAGGTGGTGGTTGATTTTTAAGAGTTAAGCGTTTCAAGTAAACAAAGTAGATGCATAGTACTTTCTTGATTTCTCCTCAGAAGTAATTTAATGTCACTCTCACTGTACATTCTTGGTCAAGTCAATCACAGGGGCTAACCTAGATTCCAAAGGAGAAGATGCGGATTCCACCTGTAAATGACAGAGTGGTGGTATTCTAGAGGGGAACGCAGGGCAGGAGATACTCTTGTGGTCACCGTTGGAGAATACACTTTGTCTCGCCAGCTGACTCTGCTTCTCATTGGCAGGTGCCATGAAAAGATGAATAGCCATAGGCTTCTTGGCTTTTAAGGAGTCCTTATATTTGGATGTCTTTGAATGAATATATAGTATATGCTGTTACACTTATCAAGATGTTCACCTTCAAGATACACTGTCCCTACCTCCCTCTGTACTAACTGTCAGAATTTCTCCATTGTTACACTTAGATGGCGCAGTGAATAAAGTAATACCAAGACCTTGGAATTAGAAGTATTAGGATAATATAAGATGATGTTTTTGATGTGTGGATATTTAAGCATTATAGAGAGGAATTGCCAGGTGTGAGGTAGAACAGTTACTCTTCACTCACTATTGAACATATGAATGTAATGTATTCATGGCACCTTTTGGGTAAGCATTCCTCCATCAGGGAGAACTTTCATTTCAACCAAACACCAGGTGTCACTGTCAAGCATTTACTTCCTGAATATCTTTCAGGTCAAAGTTAAATCATTAAATATTGCATAATCAAGTGAACATTTTATAAGAATTCATTGTTTTTCTTGAGTAATTACTGATAAACATAGCCTAATTTGTGGATCAGAGTTAAAAGAAATGACTGTTCTGAATTGTATGCATTGTATGTTCATGCATTGTATAAGCCTGCATGGAAGTTTTAGTGTTAAGGGAAATTGGGTGAGAACTCTTTTATTAACTTTTTTATTAAAACATATTTGCAGGTTTAAGAGCAGTAGAGAAGGGGATTGGGAGTTTAAATCCTGATATATGATGTTCACTAAGGTTTACTCTATTTTATAGGTTGTTTTGCAAAAACACTTGTAGAGCATGTTGGTATGAAGAACCTAAAGTCCTGGGCCAGTGTAAATTGAGGTGCCATTATTCTCTCCAGCCTTCTTCAGAGTTCTGACACAGAAATTGCAAACAAAGTCAAAGCTGG
>CAUYPK010169098.1:0-18678 GCA_963574355.1 Loris lydekkerianus
AAGGAAGTATGGAGAAACCTCAAAGCACTCAAGCTAGACCTCCCATTTGATCCTGCAATCCCATTACTGGGCATCTACCCAGAAGGAAAAAAATTCTTTTATCATAAGGACAGTTGTACTAGACTGTTTATTGCAGCTCAATTTACAATTGCCAAAATGTGGAAACAGCCTAAATGCCCACCAACCCAGGAATGGATTAACAAGCTGTGATATATGTACACCATGGAATACTATTCAGCCATTAAAAAAATGGAGACTTTAGATCCTTTGTATTAACCTGGATGGAAGTGGAAAACATTATTCTTAGTAAAGCATCACAAGAATGGAGAAGCATGAATCCTATGTACTCAATTTTGATATGAGGACAGTTAATGACAAATAAGGTCACAGTGGGGGTAGGGGAAGGGGAGAGCAGAGAGAGAAAGAAGGGGGCGGGGTGGGGAAAGGAAGAGCAGAGAGAGGAAAGGAGGGAGGGGGTTGGGGCCTTGGTGTGTGCCATACCTTTTGGTATGGGGGGCAAGACACGATTGCAAGAGGGACTTTACCTAACAAATGCAATCAGTATAACCTGGCGTATTGTACCCTCAATGAATCCCCACCAATAAAATAATAATAATAATAATAATAATAATAATAATAATAATTCCTATTTGCCAGGTAGGGGGTCACACATCTTTTATGTCTTATAGTCTTGTTATTAATCTTCACTAATGGTCATATTATTATAATCATCCTTTTTCTACTGAGGCTCAGAGAAGTTAAGTCATTTGCCCAAGGTCACACAGCCAGTGAGCCACATCAGAACAAAGATCTGTCTGACCTTGGAACTGATGTCCTTCTTTTTTTATTTTACAGGATAACTACTATTACTACCACTAACACTACTACTACTAATAGTTATTGTTTATTCAGTGCCTACCATGTGGAAGTTTGAAAACATGATCTTTAATCATTATCACAGTCCTACAAAGGTAGGCATAGTTTAATTACCATTCTTTTCTGAAGTGAAGAAATGAAAGCTCAGAAGGGTGAACTAATGTGCTAGTCACATAAGGGAGCAGGAGCAGGGCAGGGATGGGAACTAAGCCTGCTTGGTTCGACTGTGCCCCAGCGCCTGTCCTCTGGAGCCGCAGGAGGCCAGGACGTGCAGACCCCTAAGCCAGTGTTTCTCTAAGTGTGGTGCCTAGGCCTGCAAGATCAGATCATCCAGGGCATTTAAACAGACCCTTGGGCCTGCCTGCATTCTGAGCACACACCAAAACAGCTTGAGGAGCACTGCTCTAGAGATTGCAACCACCATCAATGGAAGATTCCAACTGTCTGGGGCCCCTCTCCTACACTTAACCTCCTCGTCCTCCCCTCCAGACCGTCCACCCTGCTTCCCAAGGCCCACCACAGGCCCAGCCCCTCAGCCCCTCTCTTTTCCCTGAAGGCCCCCAGGATCACCTAGAAGGATGCTGTTCTTCTCACATCGCACCTCTGTGCTCACTTGGAAAGAGGAGACCGTGTGTGGTGCTCTGAGGGTGCAGGTAGATGGAGCAGAGCCCTGCTCTCAGGGGTCCCTAAATAGACACCCTACCCAGCTCCCTCTGGCCTCCCACCAGCACTGACACTACAATATGGTCCTCACCTGGAAGGCCCAGGTCTCCCTTGTCTCCCTTCATCCCAGGTGCCCCTTTGGGGCCAACAGAACCCCCATTGCCTTTGCTGCCCTTCTCTCCCTGGAGTCCTGGGGTGCCTGCAAAAGAACAATCAGGGAGGTGGCTTGGTTTGTCTTCCTGGAGACAGAAGACCAGGCAAAGGCACGAAGCATTGGGGGACAAGGGAAAGGGGTCCCCAGAGGATGTGTGGGGTGCTAGCTCAGGTGGTCTCGATGAGGTACAGTGGGGCTTGAGGACTGGGGGTGTGTAGGCAGGATGGGGAAGGCTGCCTCAGTGCCTTTGGTGAGCATGGGGTCCCAAGCAGAGAAAGCATGATTACCAGGAGTTCCCGGCTTCCCTGGTGTGCCCTGGGGTCCGTGGAGGCCTGTGAAGAAGGAAAGAATAAGAAGAGCTCACCGTGGCCTGGGCTTGTCCATCAGCTGACATTCTAGAGCCCCTAAGACGGGTGAGGTGCCCAGCAGATTCCCCCCCCCCACACACACACACGTGAGCATGTGGCAGATCCTGGTGGTTCCTGACAGTGGTGGCTCTTGCTGTGGTTTGAGTGTGTCCCCCACAGAGTCCCCGTATCGGCAGCCTGGTCCTCAGTGTGCCAGTGTTGGGAGGTGTTTGGGTCATGGAGGATTAACAATGTCTGGTGGGAGTGAGCAAGTTCTTGCTCTCTTGAGACTGGAGTTGTTGCAAAGTAAAGCTCTCTCCTGTGCTTTTTTTTTTTTTTTTTTGTTCACACAGGCCTGGTCCCCTTCTATCTCACCCAAGTTTTGATGTGGCACAAGGCCCTCACCAGAAGCCACCTGATATAGCCACCTAGTCTTGAACTCCCCAGGCTGCAGAACTGTGAGCTAAATAAACCTCTTTTTTGTATACAATGCTCAGTCTCAGGTACTCTGTTAGGGCAACACAAAACAGATTAAGCAGCCGTCTTCCCAGAGGCTGGGACAGCACCTGGGAGTGCAGCCTGCACGGCAGTAGAGGACGGTCTGCAGAGATAGGTGACCCTGTTTGAATCATACCCTGTATCATAACTAGGCCCAGGCTTGAGGTGCTGGGTGTCCCTGGGGGAGGCAGGGAGGCGGAGTGGGGGGCTCCATGGAGGGAAGTGAAGGATGAGTTGGTGAATTACAGGAGATTGTCCTGGTTTCTTCGGACAGGGGAGGCACCGATGGGGTCCGAGTTCCATACTTCCTACAGAGCCACGGCAGCCTGCTTCGTGGATCTGCTCTATGTATGTGGGTTTCAGGGAGGATCTGGGCTGAAGAAAATTTTGCCTGGCTTTAGTTAGATTACACAGCCCTGCTGTGAGCCCTCTGTTAGAGCAGGCCCTCGAGTCCTGTAGAATGGGGGAGATCCCGCTCTGCTCCCTATTGGAGGAAGTGACTGAGCTCCTCAGGCTTCTGACTTGCCCTTTTAAGCAGGGCTCAGTGGCTCATTTTGGTGAGTGTTGGGATGAGGGGAGAGATCCATTTTCCTCTGAACAAGCCTGGCCTGTTCTGAGCTCCCACAGCCTGAGTGTGTGTGAGTGTGTGTGGTTGTACATGAGGTGTATGAGTGTATGTGAATACGTGTGAGTGCATATGTGTGCACAAGTGTGATCATTTTGTGAGAATGCGAGTGAGAATGTGCATAGATGTGGGCTCAGATGTGAATGTGTGTGTGTGAACATGTGGGTGTGTGCGTGCCCTTCAATGCTCCACAAGCTTTCCTTCCTATTGTTTGCTTATCTTGTCCCCTTGAAACCTTCTTGGAAAACCCCTGCTAGAGACTTGAAACAATCCACTCTTTGGGATCTTTTCTATTAAATTCTTTTTTAAAATCAGTTCCTGGAAGAAGAAATTTCCTGCTAACAAGTTTCCTTTCTGTAACTGGTGCTTTCTTTCTGCCTCAGCAGCCTGGAGACTCTGTCCCCCCCATACCTCCTTGCAAATCCCCTCATCTGTTCTTTGCTGGTAAAGGCCTTGTTGTCTTTGCACCTTTACATCTCAGCATCCTCGATGCCTCTGGGGATTTGGAAGTCGGAGGGTCTACGTGGAGGGGAGATGGGAGCAGAGGAGTGCAGAGGACTCCATGTGTGGGTCTTCCCCCAGCCCTGGAGGGATCGCTCTGGGTCCCCCACACCCTCTGACCAGGCCATGCATTCCCGTTTATAAGACGGCTGGGCAGGGTTAGGCTATAGCCTAAAAAATGAAAACAAACATGTTCCCAGCAACAATCATGAGTTTGGGATCATTGCCTCTGATCCCCCCAGCAGCTTCTGCTGCTTTCTTAGGTACAGATAAGGGAACTTGGGTTCAGAAAAGTAAGGGAACCTTTTCAGGGGCACAGAGTTAGTCTATGACAGAGGTAGATGTGTCAGACTCCAGAGTCCCTGCTGGGTCAAGGACTCTGATGTTCCCTAGAGAGTTCACAGTCTTGGACTCCAGCACAGAGGGGCGCTTGGAGCCACATCCCACCCAACCCATCTGGAGGCTCACACGGGGCAGGCCTTCCCTCTCCCACAGACCCCCAGGTGTCCAGACCCTGGAGGGGGTCTCTGTCTGCAGTCCCATGTACGCACCAGGCCCCTACTCACCGGCCTCTCCCTTGATTCCTGGTGGGCCCTGGGGTCCTGGGGGACCTGCAAGGGAAAAGTGAAGCCAGGGTGAAACCTAGAGAAGGAGGAGAAAAAAATTGCTGATCCAGGGACAGAGGCTAGTACCTGTGGCTCCATCGTGTCCCACGGCCCCCTTGGCTCCCTTCTCAGCAGGTGGCCCTGGCAGGCCTGGGGTGCCAGGCAGGCCTGGGGCTCCCTTTTGACCTGGAGGACCTGAGGAAGAGAAGCAGAGACACCAGTGAGTCAGCCAATGGGATGAGGTGATGATGTCATTCATTCACACAGTTACTCAACGAAATTTCAGTGGGTGCCAAAGATGAGCCACACTGAGTGGAAAGAAGACAAGACATGGCTTAAGAAGAAAAAGAAACATACAGATGATGCCTCCTGAGGGAGGCTGAGTCAGTCAGCCCTGGGTTCGAGTACTGGCACTATAGTGTACTGGCCAGTACACTGGCCCCTATAGTGAGGTGACCCTGTGAAAGTTACCCCATTCTGTAGAGCCTGAGCTTCCTCGTCAGGAAATGAGATTACTAGTCTAGTTACACAAGGCTGTCCTGAGGCCACCACACAGAGATCCATCATGGAAAACATGTGAGGCAAGCTTGGGAAAAATGAGACCTATTATTCTGCTACTCACGTGATTCTCTACTGTTTCCAAGACTGCTTTGCAGACCGGGGCGTACTTGAGTTGCATGGCTTCCTTATCCCCCATCACTGAGGAGGGGTGTGGCCTTCTGAGAGGCCTGGATCTTGCCCAAGGTCACCCATTTAGAGGGTGGCCACGAGATTCCAGTGCTCCCAACAGCAAAGCCTGCGCCTTTGCCAGGGCAGCACAGTGGCAAAGTCCCGTGTGTGGGATCCATAGTGTATCACTTTATAGATGCAAGACTGGGGCCAGGTGGGTGGAGGTAGAACTGGAGACTGGAACTCCTCACTTCAGCAGAAATCCCTTTCAGAAGTTTCCCAGGAGAGAGAACTGGCTCAGGGTTTGCTCATTGATTCCCACAGGCCAGCTGTGTGACCTGAATAAGGTCCGCTAGGACTACCCCAATGTCCTTGTCTGCACCTGAGAACAGCAACATCCATCTCACAGGGTCCTCAGGGGAAGTGGATGAGGACCTGGGACCTGGGAGAAGCCTAGTGGAAGGGGTTCCTGCTAGGGTGTTAACCAGAGGGAAGAGGTAGGAACGTGGGAGGGTCAAGACCCTCCTTTCCACAGCTGTCTCTCCAGGGGAAAGTGCCCCACTTTCTGACTCCAAAGAGTTTTCCAGGCTAAGCCCCTAGCATCACCTGCCCACCTGGGTGGCTCCCTCCCGCCTCTGCTCAGGTGCGGCCGTGCTAGTTATCCTGGTCCCCACAGCAGGGATGGGGCTCAGGCTCAGAGGTCTAACTACTCCTCCAAACCTGCCTGCACCATCTTGAGCAAGTCAGGGTGCCTCTGAGCCCCAGTTTCTTCATCTGGGGGGTGGCATCCATCCAAGGATGGCAACAGCTGCTCAGGGTCAGCACACGGTGTCAGCAAAGCACAGAGGAAAGTGCTTTGCGAGCATCTGGGTGCCCTCTGCCGCCAGCCTCTCTCCCCTCAACTCGCCCTGGCTCTGCTCCAGGCATATGGACCTTCCTCCTTTGTGTGTCTTCTGCACATGTGGGTTTCTCTGCCTTACCCGAGGGCAAGTCGGGCCCCCTCTAGACCTCTTTCCCCAAGGAACTGCCCCACCCTTTCAGAGCAGCCATCAGGGCTGTGGCCACGTCATGCTCCAAGTGAGTCCCCCAAACAGAGGTTTGTCTTGATGCTTGGATGGTCCCTGATGAATGCCAGCTCCTTCCCTCCAAGGATAGACTGTTTCAACGAATCTGTGGCTTTAGGACAGATTGTCTTGAGGACAAGGTTCTCATCTGTCTTCTTTTAGTCTGGATTCCCAATGCCTATGGAGGTGCCTCATCCTTATGGAACTTTCAACAAATATTTGTTGGGAGGAAGGAAAGGAGGTTGGAATAGACAGGAGAGGGGAAAGTGGGTTCCACCATGCCCCTCCGGGAAGCTGGGCTGAGTTACAGCATACTCATCTGTGTTCTAGGAAGCCTGGCCCAGAAGGCAGTTCCACAGTAGGCTGCCTTGGGTTGAGCCAGTGACCTCCAAGCTCTGTACCCAGCCCTCCTTTTTTGTCTATATATTTGTGTCAATAGGGCTTTACAGCAAAACGGGCCTTTAGGAAGCTCTGACCAGGCAAGGCAAGGCACAAAGAAGGGGAGAGAGGCCACAGCCTGCCCTGGTTGAGCCAGGGTGCTGGGCGGGGAATGTGGAGAGGCAGGTGGTACCCATGGAGAAGCCCAGACTTCTGCAGCACTGCCTGCTAGAATTGGCTTCCTGCCTCTGGTTTCTGGGCTCCAGAAGAGAGAATGAGAAGAGGGAGACAGAGACAGAGAGAGACTGGGAAAGACAGAGAGAGTTGCGATTTTTATACAGAGGGTGCCAAGAAAATGTATACACATTTTAAGAGACGAAATAAAACTGTACCAAAATGATAACATTCAAGATATACCAATAACAAAAGATGATACCAGTCACGTTGAGCATCTCTTGCAATTGCAGAAGTCAAATGTGACTTGAGTATTACCAATTTGATATTGTTTTTTCCTTTCTTAAAATGCATACACATTTTTTGTACCCTCTGTATATATATAATCTGTATGGAGAGAGGAGGAGAGAGAGAGAAAGAGAGTGAGAGAGAACAGCCAGAGGGGCCTGTGTCCCTCCTTCAGGGAGGGTGAAGTGGGCACCAAATCTGGTCCTGGAGCCCTGTGCCCAGGTGACAGGGCAGATTTTGAAAGTCAGATTGAACCCATTGGGTTGAGAAGAGGCTTAAGCATTGATGCCGTCAGCTAAAGCGACAGATTCGTTGAAACAGTCTATCCTTGGAGGGAAGGAGCTGGCATTCATCAGGGACCATCCAAGCATCAGCACGTCCAATCTTCCCAACAACAACAAGGTCACAGCAACTGCAACAGCACATAATAGTAATAACAACCACATCACTGAGCATTTACTCTGTGCTGGGCACTGGGCTAAGCATTTTTACCATTAGTTTTATTCTCACGCCAATCCTACAAGGTCCTGTCATTATCCCCATCTTCTAGGGGTGGGCACAGAGCTCAGAAATGTTAAATAACTTGCTCAGGACACTCAGGCCATGGGGGTAGGTCTGCTGCTTATCCAGGGTCAGTCCTCCTGACACTTTGCAGGACTGCCTCAAAATGATCCCTGGCTGGTGGTGTGATCTGGCTCATCATTGAAAAATTAAGAGAACAAAGGGTTGAATCATTTCACTGATGGAATGGTACAAGCCTGTGAGTGAAGTGTGTGTCTGATACAACACACACCTGAGTTGAGGAAAGAAGAAAAGCAAAGCAGCCACGGGCCTTGTCCGGGGAGAGCATTTGCTGTGGCCAGGTATGTTGTGCATGTTCCCTCCCTTGAGTGTTACAGCACGTCTTTGAGGTGGACTCATATTATCTCCATTATTGTCAGCACAGGTGAGCAACTGAGGTTCCAGAAAAGTTAAGTAACTTGCACAAAATCACACGGGAGTAAGCAGAGACCTAGGACTAGAACTTAGGTTGGCCTGACTGCCAACCTAAGGGAGTCAAGAAATTCCAGGGGAGAAATAATCACAGCACCTCAGGTGATAGGCTCCAAGTGGCAGGTAAGAGTCATCTAGCGTGGGAAGCCACCTGGACTGGCCTGGGAGATGGCTAGATTTGGATAGGTGAGGTGAATCAGGGAAGCCACTTTAGGCAAGGTGGAGGCTAGGGCCCAGGGGCTGGGAATTCAAGCAAGGGCAAGGGCTAGAGAGGAAGTCTAACCAAGGACCAGTGACTTTTCAGGGGATCAGTGGGAGGAAAGTGTAAGTCAGGTGTCAAGCCCCAGAACAGCACAGGCCATGGACCCTTAACGGAAGGTTTTGGGGAGAGGGTGGGATGGCTAAGAGTGGCAGTGAACCTACCTGTGGCTCCTCGTTCACCTTTGATCCCAAACAGCTCTGCAGGGGAAGGAGAGTGGATGCAGAGTGAGCTGCGGGGGCATCCTCAGCTTTGCCCCCACCCAAGAGCCCAGGCTCTGCATCGGAAGGCTGAGTCCTCCTGGGTGAGGCAGAGACTCAAGTCAGATTGAGGTAGGGGGAAGGATTGGACAACAGGAGCCAAACACCTGGGTGTTGGCTCAGGAAAAGTCCTTGGAAAGATTCAGATGTTTAGTGACTGTCGTCTGTACCCTGGGAGCAGTATATCCCCAGGAACTATAGAGACGAGGAAAGGGCGTCACCCCAAACCAGCTTGAGGAGGTTTCTTGGGTCAAGGAAGAGCCACCTCATGTTGGTCAAAATGAGCTCTCTCACACTTCAAGGAAAGAACAGACTCTCCGCTAGTGTCCCAATGTCTGGACTCCATCCATTGGCTCAACCTGGGTGTGGAGGCCAGAGCACCACATCACAGTGTAAAGGAGACAGCTTTGCTTTACTGGCTGAGGGCAAAGCACTTCCTGTTCTTGGGCTGCCCGGGAGAACAGGGGTTGTGGCTGTAAGGCCCTGAGCTCTCTGAGGAGGGGGATGCTGCTGTTTCTACCTCCTGCCCGCAGCCCTACCGCCCGAGCCACCACATTTCCCCCAGCAGGTCTGGCTGTGCTGTCCCCTCCACAGTCCCCACCGTCTGGACCAGTTTGGTGTCCTCAATTGCTCTCTACCTCTCCACAGGCCCATGTAAGTTGGCTGTAGCAGAGTAGTCCTGGGAACTTCCTGAGGCTCTGCATCTTACCCGCCCCCCATAGACATACTGAATCTGTCTGGGGACCTTGTGGCTCACACCTGTCCTTGGGCTGGTTGCTTTAGTCCCTGATTCTTGGAGGTCACACTTTGCGTGGTCAGGGGCTTGTGCCTACCCCTACCTTCTCACAAGGCCCTGTCTGCAGCCTCCCATTGGGGCTGGAACCCCACCCCACACGGCTCATGCCCCCTGCTTTAGCCCCCGGAGTCCCATAGCACACCAGGGTTATGGAAGGGGAGGGAATTCAAGTCTCATCCACGAAAAAACAGCTCCTCTTTCTTTGTCCCTCCTGTAAGGAGTCCCGAGCCAGAGAGAAGGAGGCCAAACCTGGGTTCCGAGTGAAGTTGTCCACCTGCTGCGACAGGTGTTCCTGGCTGACTCGGACCTGGGTAAGTTGGGCTTGAAGGACTTGCAGCCCCAGGTGTGGGCTGGGGCGTCTCGACTGCAGCAAGGAGAAGAATGGCTTGTGCTCAGTGGCCAGCGTGTCATTGGGGAAGTGCATCTCCAGGGCCTGGAGCCGCTCCTGCAGGTTCAGAACTGGACCCCACCCCATAACATTCTTTTAGGGACTCCATTAGAGCCTGAGGCATTTGAGGAGATGCTTGAATTTTTTTTTTTTTTTTTTTTTTTTTTTTGAGACAGGGTCTCACTCTGTCACCTGGGCTAGAGTAGAGTGGATTGCAACTCACTGCAACCTCAAACTCCTGGGCTCAGGTGATCCTCCTGCTATGTAGTTGGAACTACAGGCACAGGCCACCATGCTCTGCTAATTTTTTCTCTCTCTTTTTTTTTTCTCAGGCTAGTATCACTTTTTCTCAGGCTGGTATCAAACTCCTAATCCACCTGCTTTGGCCTCCCAGAGTGCTAGAACTATACCTGTGAGCCACCATGCCTGGCTTTCCCTGACATTCTTGTGTCATACGGCATCACTTCCATAGGCCCTGAATCCATAAACACAAATTCCATGTGTTTTTGAGACCTAGTGTGAACACAGAGCTTTTACTACATCTTCAAGATATGTTCTTCACACTCAGACATAACATTACACATCCACAGAACATTCCAGCATGGCCCAAACCTGTATCCATGATCAATCTCCAAACTTTGCACTGTAGACCTTCCCTCATACCTGGGGTATCAATGTACTGCAACTGACATGCTAGTCTGATCTAAATATGTACCAGCAGCATTCATGCATAACCTTAATATGTCTATGACAGCCGTTTATGACAACTGTGTGCAATATTTTTGAGTGACTTCAGAATCTACTGATGGAATTGTTTCATGACTTTGACATTTAGACTTGGAATACTTTGAAAGTAAACACATGTTCAAATGAACATTGGGATCAACAAAACCCCTTTCCCCTCAGAAGCCAGGAGTCCTTGATGTCAGGTGTATGTGACATTCCCCGTGTGCATGTGAAATCATCACATCTTTCACTGCTTTAGACCCACCAAACCTCACAGTGAGTTCCCCCCCCCCCACATACACATACACACACTTATATACAACACACATCTTGGCTTCACTCTCCCATCACTCTCGCTGCCATGGGCTGAGGACTTTTTCCCAGCAGATAGACCACAGTGATCCCAGGACTCTCCACTCAACCTGAGATAGACCATAGTGGTCAACCTGAGATAGACCATAGTGGTCCCAGGACTCTCCACTCAACCTGAGATAGACCACAGTCATCCCAGGACTCTCCACTCAACCTGAGATAGACCACAGTGATCCCAGGGCTCTCCACTCAACCTGAGATAGACCATAGTGATCCCAGGGCTCTCCACTCAACCTGAGATAGACCACAGTGGTCCCAGGGCTCTCCACCCAACCTGAGATAGACCACAGTGGTCCCAGGGCTCTCCACTCAACCTCAGATAGACCATAGTGGTCCCAGGGTTCTCCACTCAACCTGAGCATGAATCAGGGGATTAGTTCCTACAAGGAGGAACCACACAGGACTGAGCCTCCCTTACCTTGAATCACCAGTATCCCGGTTCCTGCAGTGAGCAGAATCAGGTAGGTGACCACCACAGCTATGGAGCATCTTACTCCATGTCTCTTCTTGGGCTTTGCGTCTGAAACACAACCAGGCAGAGGGCACTGCTGCCGAGAGTGCCAAGCAGGGAGGCCCAGCCTGTGCCAGACCCCTCCATGTGAGCAGGGGCTCCTTAAGAGGCCAAGTGGAAAGACACTGAAAATTTAAGTCCCCTAAAATCTTCCCCCGAGCTTCCTTTTTGCCACAAAGCAAGGAGTGCCCCTGTTGGTCAGTCGTTTATGTAGCCAGGCAAGCAAACTCACACACCATGTATCATTAGCTGGAAGAGGTATTACATCAGCCTCAGTCACTGGTGAAGTCTCAGCACGATGACAGGCCCATGTCAGCTTCTCAGTCTAGGTTTATGGACTGAATTAATGAATTAATGTGTGTAAGTTTCAAAACTCTGGCAGGAAGAGGATTGTTCCCATTTTACAAAGAAGAAGTGATGGTTGGAGAAGTTGAATAACTTATTAGGTTATAATGTAGAGACCTGGAATTCAAGTCTGATCTAGTGATAAGAGTTTAGAGTTAATGATCTGTTAACTTCCTGAGGTCTGACTCTAACTCTGGTAAGTTTTATGAGCATTGGGGTGTCTTCCTCCCATCCCACTTGCCTGTAGAATACCCATATATTCTGAAACAGACCTGAGTTTTTTATTCTTTTAATCCTACACAAATGATACCATAATACACAAAATTCTGCACATTACCTTTTGCAATGAATGTTTTTCATGAATGCTCTCTAGTTTTCTTTGCAGAGAGACATTAGCTGCCTAATATTCCTTAGAGACAAACACCATAGTTCCTGCAAATATTTTCCTTTTGAAGAGCTGTTTCTAGTTTGGGGCATTACAGAGGCTGTCATAAATCTTTTCTGGAGGTCCTGACTCCAGTCTTTACATCAGCTGTCATCATTTTGTTGAGGGCTTTCAAAGGGAGAGCCTCTGCCTGCAGAGGGCCCTGCGGTCCCCACCACTCACATTAATTGAGCATGAACCTATTGTGCACCAGGCATTTGCGAAGATCATTTCTAAGTTTCACATAACCCAGCAAGGTAGGTGTGGGCACGTGCCTCTCCAGAAGAGCGCTGGGGTTCAGGGATGCATGTCCATGTGACACAGTGGACATGCATCCCAGGTCTGCCTAACTCCAAGGCCTGAGGTTGCCTCATTAGTCTATACCAACCATTGCCCTGGGAAAAATCCAGTTGAAATAGGCCCTGTGGACTGGTCTGAAGGGGAAAGAAATTCTAAGTAAGCAACCCAAGGGAGCAGGCAGGGGCACCATTTTTGCTTTGTGGTAGCTGATGGTGGATTTTCAGTTGACTATTCTGATAGGTGCATTCAAAGCCTCAGGTTTTTCCCCACACCCCTCGGGGACTGTGTTATCCTGCTGATTTTCCTTCCAGCCATGTGCAGAACAGCAGCCCCTGCTCAAGCAGCACCCCAAGCACAGTGGTCTAGGATAGTTCTGGCAGCACTGAGAGGAGTGGTTTTGTCAATGTATTGGTTATTTTAGCTAGTGTTACTTCCAAGCTTGCACAGCAGTCTGAGAGAGATTCCCAACACACAACCTGGCCAAGTTATTCTCCTGCCTTCAGCCCTTTAGTGTCTGCTCCGTGTCCTTGGGCAAAGAACTCCCCACCTGCACCTAGAGCCTCACTGTCCAGTTCTCCCTTGGGTGCCCTTCTATACCACACCTCCACATGGATCCTGAGCAATGGCCAGGCCAGGTGACAAGTGGTTACGCCTTCTGACTTGATACAATGTGTGTCTTCTGAACATAGGATTCCCTTCTCCCTTTCACGTGACTAATTCCTACTCATCCTTGGGAAGTGCTGTGTGCCAGTGGTTCCCAACCTTTTTGGCACCAGGGACCAGTTTCACGGAAGACAATTTTTCCATGGACCAGAGGGTAGGGGTAGGTGGATCTGACAGGAGGCAGTGCTCAGGTGGTGATGTGAGCCATGGGGAGCACCTGTAAACACAGATGAAACTTTTTCACTTGCTCACCAGCCACTCACCTCCTACTGTGCAGCCTGGTTCCTAACAGGCTATGGACCTGTACCAGTCCATGGCCTGGGGGCTGGGGAACCACAGCAGCAGAGCCTTTCCTGCCTTAGGATACATTCTCTGGCTCCCCTGGCCAGGATGGAACTCCCTTCGCTCCCCCTATTACTCTATATTTCTCTCTGCCATGGCATGGATCATCCTGGATTGTGTCTATTTATGGATCTGTTTCCCCAAATGGCTGGAGGCTTCTTAAGCTATATTCCAGCAGCAACATAGTGTCTGGCATATGGTAAGTCCTGGGAAGATGATGAAACAAGTTAATGAATGGGTGAATGCCTGTGGGGGGTTAGGTGCTGAAGTTCTGCAGAGTTGAACACTGAAGTTTGGAAATGTTGGAAGACCTTCAGGACTGCAACTCAGGGCCTTGGGTATCCAGGCAACCATCCTGGAGGGGATAGGTAACAAGGAAGAGAAGCCGCACATTTAACACAAGGTGGTGGATGACAAATACAATCTCATGGACAGTACTGAATTTGATGAATCATAACACGTGATGGGAATGGAAAGGTAAACTGCGCTTCAGAGACACAGGTATTATAGAGGTTGGAGGTGAGGGTGAGAGCAAGCATGGAAAATATGGATATTTTAAAACCAGATGGCAGGAGCATGGTGGCAGGCATCTGAGTAAAAATAAAGTGAAGAAAAACAAGATATGGTAACAGTGTGTGGGTAGTTCATAGATGTCCACTCTGGCCCAGAATACTTTTTAGATTCAGCACTACTACCTGGCATGGTTGCAAAATATTTTAGAAATTGGGAATATCTAACTCATGTGTACAGAGTTGTACAGAGTTGAGTTTGAGGAAGTCTGTTTGCTACACTGATCATCTCATCTCTCAGAGGGTTGAAGAAACTGTAAAGAAAATATCTCTTCTGGGTGAGGCTTGACCAATGAGGAAGTGCTGTTGAGATGAGAGAATGAAAACAGCCTCTGGTCAACAGGAATGGGCTTCCCTAGAGTCAGCTGTGGTGAGTCTGCACAAAGATTTTAGGAAAGCAGGTTTCAGAAATTTGACAGCTCTATTGTCCAATTCACAGTGAAAACAGGGCTCTAGAGGGAAATAAAAATGATGTTTCAATTCCATAAAAGAGCTCAATAAAGAAAAACAGGCTGCACGCAAACTCTAGCCTTCCAAGGCCTGCCATCTTTCAGTGGCAGGAGGTGGCCCTGGGAGGTGTTTCTCTCCCTGACCACAACAGTAAGGAAGAACAATCAGGGGATACCCTGTACCCCAGCACTGGGCTTCCTGCACCCAGACCCAGAGAAGTAGTATGTGCCCCGTGGGCCTGACGTATCCCAATCCCCACTTAGAAGCACTGGGCAGTGTGGGAAGCCCTGATGCAAACACCAGCAGGAGGCAGTGTGAACACCAAGGCTGCCACGTAAACAGAGCAGACCAGGGTCTGCTGGTCAGGGCTCTGAAAACTAAACCACCATTGGAACCACAGCCCAAAGTGGGCCAGAGTCTACACTACAAACCTAAACAGTGCAACTGTGCTAAAACAGAGGAGGTAAGTAGGATCCAGAGTCTCCTAACATACTATACCAAAATCACCCACCACACCAAGAGAGAAAAATCACAACTCAGATGAGAAGACATAAGCAACCAATGCCAGCACTGAGATGACACAGATATAGGAATTATGCAGCAAGAATTTTAAAGCAGCTGGGACAAAAATGCTTTAATGAACAATCACATTTGAAATGATTTTTTAAAAAATTTACAAAAGAAGTAGAAGACATTAAAGAAAAGAAAACCAAATGGAAACTGTTAAAACTAAAAAACACCATTAAAAAGAAAACAAAAAGCTCACAGCCAGGCACGGTGGCTCATGCCTGTAAACCTAGCACTTTGGGTGGCCCAGGAGGGAAGATCACTTGATGCCAAGAGTCTGAAACTAGCCTGAGCAAGGATGAAACCCAGTCTCTATAAAAAATAGAGAAATTATTCAGGTATAGTGGCAGGTGCCTGGAGTCCCAGTTACTCAGAAAGCCAAGACAGAAGGATTGCTTGAGCCCAGGAGTTTGTGATTTCAGTGAGGTGAGATGACACCATTGCACTCCAGCCCAGGTGACAGAGCTGTCTCAAAAAAAAAAAAAAAAAAAAAAAAAAAAAAATTCTCATTCATCTTAAAAATAAAATTTAACTAAAACAAACAAAAAACATGAACGGAGCCTCAGAGACCTGTGTCCAGTAACGAAATATCTAGCATTCATATCACTGAGGGTACAGAAAGACTGTGAGACAAAGAAAAAAAATTTTGAAATGGCTGAAAATTTCCCAAATTCTGTGAAAGACATGGACCCACAGTTAAAGACGGTGAGTAAATCCCAACCATGACAAATCCAAAGAAATCCATACCAAGGCACATCATGGTTAAAAGTCTAAAAAAATCTAAAGACAGAGAAAAGTAAAAATGTACAGAAAAATAAAAAGTCTCGAAATCAACCAGACAGAAATTACACATTACCTATAAAGAAGTACTGATTTGAACGGCAGGAGATTTCTCATTTGAAACCATGGCGACAAGATATAAGTGGCACAACATATTTTGTGTGCTGAAAGGAGATAATTGTTAACCATGAATTATGTTGCCAATGAAAATATCCTCTAGGAAATACAGACATTCTCAGATGGAAGAAAATGAAGAGAATTTATTGCTGGCAGACTTGACTTTAAAGAATGACTAAAGCAAGTCCCCCAGACAGAAAGGAAATGATGATAGAAAAAGACTTATGATTTAAAAAAGAAAAGACAAGAATAGAATGGGTAAAATTAGGAATATATGTATGTTCCTAATGTGTGTGTGTGTGTGTGTGTGTGTGCGCGCGTGCGCGTATTAGACTATCCTTTTTTCATGAGTTTTTAAAATCACACTTGAATTTTAAAACAAAAATCATAATACCTTCTGATGTGGTGTTCAGTGTATGTAGAGGAAATGCTTAAGACGATTATACTTTAAAAGTAGAAAAGGTTAAAGAACATAAATGGAAGATTACTACACTTGATTTGAAGTGGTAAAATGTGATGTCAGTAGACCGTGTTAAATTCTGTGTGTATTTTGCAGTACTCAGAGAAACAATTTTAAAAACTATTCAAAGTGATGTATTCAAAAATATGATAAATACATCAAAATGAAAGTCTAAAAGATGTTCAAATAATCCATAGGAAGGTAAGAAAAGGGAAGTGGAAGAATAGAAAACACAGGGGAAAAAAAACAGAAAACACACAATAAGATGGCAGTTGTAAGCCCTAAAATAGTAATAATTACTTTGAATGTAAATAGTCTAAATGTGCCAACCAGAAGACAGATATTGTCAAACTGGATTAAATAATACAACACGACTATATGCTCTCCATAAGCAATAAAGTAACAGAACATCAACATACATGAAGCAAAAGTGATATAACAGAAAGGAGAAATAGACACATCCACAACTTTTTTTTTTGAGACAGAGTCTCAAGCTGTTGCCTTGGGTAGAGTGCCATGGTGTCCTGATAGCTCACAGCCACCTCCAGCTTTTGGGCTTAAGCTATCTTCTTACCTCAGTTTTCTTCTATTTTTAGTATAGATAGGGTCTCGCTCTTGCTCAGGCTGGTCTTGAACTCGGGAGCTCAAGCAATCCACCTGCCTCAGCCTCCCAGCGTGTTAGGATTTCAGGCATGAGCCACTATGCTGGGCCAAACATCCACAATTATAATTGTGCACTTAATGCCTTACTCTCAACAATTGATAGAAAATCATCAAAGGTATAGAAAAAGTAAACCACACCATCAACCAACAGGATCTAATGAACACTTACAGGATACTACAAGTCAAAACAGCAGAATACACACTCTTTTGAAGAATACATGTAACATTGACCAAAAGAGACCATACCCTGGTTCTATAAAACAGACAAAATGTAACAAAAGGTAATTATCAGAGACTCCACGCCCATAACTCAGTGGTTAAGGTGTCAACCGCATGCACAAGGGCTGATGGGTTCAAACCCGGCCCCAGCCTGCTAAAACAACAATGACAACAACAACAAAATAGCCAGGTGTTGTGCAGGCATCTATAGTCCCAGCTACTTGGGATGCTGAGGCAAAAGAATCGCTTAAGCCCAAGAGTTTGAGGTTGCTGTGAGCTGTGCTGCCAGAGCACTCTACAGAGGGCAACGTAGTCAAACTCTGTCTCAAAAAAAAAAAAAAAAAAAAAGAAAGAAAGAAAAAGGAAGAAAGTAATTATCAGAGAACAGAGTAACAGAGTATGCTCTTTGATAATAATGCAACAAAAATAAGAGTCAGTAACAAGTAGA
The DNA here is from genome assembly GCA_963574355.1 of Loris lydekkerianus. Lineage (NCBI taxonomy): Eukaryota > Metazoa > Chordata > Mammalia > Primates > Lorisidae > Loris > Loris lydekkerianus. The sequence goes on from CAUYPK010169098.1 coordinate 17,495, forward strand.
CAACAGGAAGATCTATGAACATTTGGAAAATTTTAAAAATTATTTCTAAATAATGCATGGGTCATTGAAAAAGTCTCAAAAATTAAAAAAAATAGATTTGAATGAAAATGAAAATACTACACATCAAAACTTATGGCATATAACTAAAGCAGCACTGAGAAGGAAATTTATAGCACTGAAAAGTTACACTAAAAGCATTTTTAAAGGCCCCAAACCAACAGATTAAGTTTCTACCTCAAGAAACTAGAAAAAGAGAACAAAATAAATTCTAATCATCCAGGGAAAAGGAAAGAATAATGACAAGAACAAAAATTAATAAAATTTAAAATAGGAAGACAAAAGAAAAATCGAGGAAACAAGAAGCTAGTTACTGGATAAATCAATAAAATTAATAAACCTCTAGCAAGACTGGTAAAGGTAAAAAAGAAAAAAGATGCAAATTACCAATATCAGGAATGAAAAAGGGGATATGATGACATATCCTGCAGCCATTAAAAAGAAAATAAGAAAATACCACTACTAACTTTATGCTCACAATTTAAAGAAATTGGGCCAGTTCTTGAAAAGCATAAGCTACCAGAACTTGATGACTATGAAATAGATCATTTGAATGTTCATACCCATTAAATTAATTTTTAATTTAAAAGCTCCGAGAAAAGCTATATCCAGGCCCAGGTGTTTTTTTTTTTTTTTTTTTTATTTTTCGCTTTTTGTGGCCAGGGCTGGGTTTGAACCTGCCACCTCAGGCATATGGGGCCGGTGCCCTACTCCTTTGAGCCACAGGCACCACCCAGGCCCAGGTGGTTTTATTATAGTATCTCCATAAATATTTAAAGTCGCACCAACTTTTACACAATCTGTTTTAGAAAATAGAAGAGGAAGAAACATTTTCTAACTTGTTTGATGAGGTCAGAATTATCCTAATATGAAAATCAAAGAGGGAGGGAGGGAGGAATGAAGGGAAAGGAAGGATGGAAAGAAGGAAGGAAGGAAGGAAGGAAGGAAGGAAGGAAGGAAGGAAGAGAGGGAGGGAGGAAGGAAGAGGAAGGAAGAATGGAAGGAAGGAAAGAAGGAAGGAAGGAAGGAAGGAATGAATAGAGGGAGGGAGGGAGGAAGGTAGGAAGGGAGGGAGGGAGGAAGGAAGTCATCACGTCAGAAATCGAGTCAGTCATGGAGGACGCGGA
>CAUYPK010169102.1:0-12796 GCA_963574355.1 Loris lydekkerianus
AGGTGCTAAAAAAAAAACAAGACAGAGAATTTAAAAAAACTGAATTAAAAAAAAAAAAATATTAAAAAAAAAAAATCAAATTAAACCAAAATAAAAAAAATTTAAAAACACAATAATTAAAAAAAAAAAAAAAAAAAATAAAGCTATAACCCATTTATAACCTAAGAATATGGGGAAAGGGGAGAGGGAGGGGAGGGAGAGAGGAGAATGGGCAGAAGGAGGGTGATTGGTTGGATTACACCTACGGTGCATCTTACCATGGTATATGTGATACTAGGTAAATGTAGAATGTAAATGTCTTAACACAATAACTAAGAAAATGCCAGGAAGGCTATGTTAACCAGTGTGATGAAAATAGGTCAAATGGTCTATAAAACCAGTGTATGATGCCCCATGATCACATTAATGTACACAGCTATGATTTAATTTAAAAAAAAGAAGGAAAAGAAAATAAACTAATGTGTGAGTATCTAGTTCCATGCAGTAGTTGTAATTCTCTAGGAGTACTCAAGGTGCTCATCAGATATTTTGGTTCTAATTCTCTCTTACTGAGCTTCATTCCTGAAAATAGTTGCTTGCAAATGTAGGTGCTGCCAAAAAGCAATGATATGAATAAGGTATGATAATGCAGTGAGAAATATTTGTTTCCAAAGACAGGACCTATAAAAGTCTAGTATATATTTAGCCAAATATATAAAAGCAATAATTTTAATTTCCTACTCAAAAGCTATGAGAGCACACTAAAGCATGAAAGAACATAATATAAGTGAAAAAAGAAACAAGTGTGCAGATGAAACCATAACTATTGAGTATTCTTTTGTGATGGAGGTATCATTGTATACATTTTTAAATGAAAGAGTAATTTATATATTTTTATACTTTATGTATCCTGGACTTCAAATCTGATTTGAGGCTGTCCAGACAATAAGTGGATTCATTAACTTAAAGCAAAGAATAACATGTATTAATTTTACTTCCCTTGATGATAATTTACAGAGGGTAGTAAAATTACGAAAAGGAAATTTTACATGGAATAGATTATTGACAACCAAAGAAATATGTGGAATTGAGGTTAAAAATGCAAAAATATCATCTTAAGTTCATTGGTACCTGAGGGGGAAAAATGAGGAATTGGCACACCCTCAGTTATTTTGAAAAGATTTATTGAAAATAGAAATATCATTTTATGGATTAAAATCTTAATGGGAAGGTTGTTAAGAGGGAGAGGTGGCTCCCCAAGACAAAATTCAATCAATACATTTGAGTCTTATATATTAAAAAGCATGTACAATAGGGTTGGGGCCTGTAGCTCAGCAGCTAGGGCGCCGGCCACATGCACCAGAACTGGCGGGTTCGAACCCAGCCTGGGCCGGCTAAACAACAATGACATCTACAACAAAAAATATCTGGGCATCATGGTGGTCACCTGTCCCAGCAACTTGGGAGGCTGAGGCAAGAGGATCAGTTGGGCCCAGGGGTTTGAGGTTGCTGTGACCTGTGATTCCACAGCACTCTACCAAGAGCGACATAGTGAGACTTTGTCTCAACAAAACAAACAAACAAACAAACAAAAACATGTACAATATTTGAGAATAAAACTGACTTTTACTCAAGGATGGCTACAAAAGTGTTTCTTAAAACCATAAAAAGAGCAAAAGAATGTCCCATATTATCTGGGGACATTTCTGAAATTTCTCTCAGGAAGATCCAAAAGAGCTTATTTTAATTTGTTAAAAGCAAGAATGTTAAGAAAGTAATAGGTCCATTGTCTAGAATGAATGCCTGAAATAGATAAATAACTGATCATCTTAATTCACATTTTGTTGACATACTTTATCCAAGAAAATTATCTTTTCCCCCAAAAGGCAAGAACAAACCTACCCATATAGTCATATAACTCAAGATAGGTTGCAATAAGTACTTTTTGTTCAGAACTCAACACATTTGGGAGTGATAGAGGATAAGACAAAGGTTAAATGGGGCAGAATTTTGGTTTTCAGACATAAGTTGAGATTATCTCAGGAAAACCAGGCTCTATGTTCACTCTTTAAAAGTGACTTGGTGCTCTGACTGATTCTTCTGAAAATATCAATCCCTGGCCACCCAAATTAATCACAGAAGACATCCAATAATCATGTAAGCTTTGTTCTAATTTGAACTTCAAAAAGAAAGGCAAATCAAAGAAATAAAAACAAACAACAACAAAAACACTTCATCCATGTCATTATCTAAAAGGAATGAAAAAAAAGGAGGAAAGAGGAACAAGAAAGAACTGTGTCCACTGTCATACATTAAACATGGCCCATGGAGACGAGGAGTTCATTTTTCCCACTCTTGAAGTTGAGCTGGCCTGGTGACTTGCTTTAACCACAGCATAAAGCCAATGACACTGCTACTACTTCGGACCCCAAACCTCAAGAGACCTTGCAATGTTCTGCTTGCCCGCATGGAATGTAGCCATCATGCAAAGAAGCCAAGCCAAACTGCAGGAAGGGCAGAGCTGACAGCTTCAGCCTAACGCCAGACGGGTGAGTGAAGCTGTACAGGTACAACCTCCCCTGTCCAACCTGCCACTGACCAGGAACACATGAGTTGACCTGGCCAAAGCCATGCAGAATAGAGGCTAGCTGTGCACGACGAGTCCCTCCCAAATAGCCAAACGAATTAAACTGTAAGCAACTGGAGTTGTTTTAAAAGATTAGCTCAATAGATAAATATGTAAATGATAGGTAAAGTCTTCTGGTGGATTGCAACACATTTTCAGTGTCCTAAAGCAGCATGAAGGAGAAGTCAGAAAACTGGCCATTGACAATTACTAAGTTATCAGTACAAAAGAAGATATGATCTTACATGATCCTCCAGTAGATAGAGAATGGAAATATGCCAGAATGAGAATTACAAGAAGTGATGTTCTGACCACTTAGACAGCATCACTAGGAGGCAGCATATTTTCACCAAGAACATGCAAATTCATAGTTACATCTATGACTATCGGAGGAGTTTTCGGCAGTCTCTTCTTATGTCCCATGTTCCAGGAAAACAACAATTTAGGCTGACTGATAGTATGATAAATTTCCAAATAGCTGAAGATAGTGGAAAGGAGGCATTTTTTCATTAGTCCTCTCAGCAAATATTTACTGGGGACATTCTCAGTGTCAATCTTACAAATACTGATGTCAACATGGAAGGAGTCCTCTAGGGATAATGATCGGGTATAGAACATCTATTTTACTCCTGCTTTTTTTTTTTTTTATTTTTTTTTAACATTTTTACTTCTTCTTATGCCCAATGTTAGGGGACATAAAGTAACTAAAATATTCCTTTGTTACAGTCTAGGAATGAAAAGACTAATGTCTAATTCCACAACTATTAAACCATTATAGGCAGAGCTCTCCACCATTAGAATGATCCAAAGATGTAGTGGTTTCCTTAGACAGTGAATTGCCCATGCTGGAGGTAGCCACAGGTTGTAATCAGGTTTGAAGGATTTGCATCCTTTTGAGCAGTGGAACTACTTGTTTAAAGGATAATTTTAGGCACTAAAACCCTAATAAATAAATAGATAAAAGAGAGAGTGGGACACACAGGATGGAGGTCATTTGTTGGGGCTCCTCCTCCTCACCCTTTGTTGACCCCTAAGACAATGTTGAGTTCCGTGAAACTCGCTTGGAGGGTCTGTGGAGTAGGCGTCCTTGACAGTTCCTTCAGAGATGTTCTGATCTGAATTGTGTGCATCTATCACAAAGGGAGAATTTTAGTGACAGGGCTAAAACTTCAAGGAAAGTCATAGGAAGTTAGAATCAATAACAACCCCCCCTCGAACTAAATTAATTAATTCAAAGTGCTTAAAAAAGAACGTGGCAGATACTAGTGTCATAGATGCACAAATAAGTAAGCAAGAATTGTACATCTGTAGTTCTGTTTTTGTGTCTGGGCTGATGAGAACCTCAAGGTTAGTTTTTTAAAAATGCAGGTTTATTTTTTGAAACAAGGAAAACAGGACGTGCTCAGTAGAATAAAATACAAAACACCAAAAGTTGTATTGAATAAAAGGATGACCCATTATTCCACCAAGAGGTTACAGTTTCTCTTCCAGAAAACAGCCTTATTATTCAGTTTTAAGGAGTTCAGTTGGCTTCACATTCTGCTTTTACAGTGTGTAGGCCAAGGTCCTGTCTTTCCTGAGCTATCCCAAGTCACTGAGTGAGCACCATAGGGCTTCTGGGTCCTGGCCATATCTGCCCCAAACAGGACACCCCCACTGAGCAATCTTTGGGTTGGCAGAGACTCATTAGATTAGGTGTCGGGGCTCCTGAGAACCCTGACCTGGGACAGTGGTTGACAAGGGAGACAGTGTTGAAAAAAAAGAGACTTTACACCAAACTTGCAGCATAAAGCATGGAAGCCTGAAAGGGCAGACACGGTTTCAAGTGCCAAGGAGCAGCCTGAAAACAATGTGACAGCCGGTTCTGCTTCACAGGAGTTTTTATTTGGTACAGCAATAGAGTAAAACGTGCCAGAATGCACAGCAGTCAAGGTTAAATAATGAGAGCGGGAGATTACTGCCCCTAGGAAGGTTGGGTAAAGGGTAATGGTGGATGAACAGGGTAATGGGACAGCTGAAGCAGACAGATAAAGACGCAAGGAGGAGAAAGGGGAGAGAGCGAGTCTCGGCTCTTCAGACATCTCAGCTTCCCAAATCTAAACTGCCAATTGATGATTTCAGCCACTGTGTTGCTGATTTCCCACACAGGGATAGTCACACAGCCGTTCTCCTCACTGGACAGCCTTCAGAATCTTTTCTTCGCAATTAGGTGTACTGGGGTGGCCCGCCTGCATGCTTCACCCTGGCTTGAAGGGCCAGTGGACACTCAGCCTACCTACCTCCCACAGGTAGTCTTGAGGTTTCTTAGTCAGTCCGTGTTCTCTTCCCTTTATCTTCACAGGTATCGGATGTGCCCTGTGATGTGATCTGGGGCTTTCCCAGCTCACACTTGCTTCTGCTCTCATATCAACACCCATGAAAGGGATGTTACACAGCACCCCTTCCCCATCAAACTCAAATCAACCTCTCACACACCCGTCTCTCTCTCAGCATCACCTCCTAGAAGACTTCTGCAGATACACGATTAGTACATTTTTATGCTATATTCTTTCGTTATTTTATTGGCACATTATATACAATTGTAATCAGTATTACAGTAATCAATTTGTATATACAAAGTCATACACATATATGACTTTGTATCTTGTCTTTCATTTTGTGGGTATTGCAAAAGCGTAGTAGACATTATGAAGTTTGCATCATAGTTCATTATAAGGATGTGCAATAATTTGCTTAAACTTGTCTCTTATGTTGGATGTTGGACTGTCTCCAACTTTTTTTTCTAGCAAGCAATGCTATGCTGCAGATCATTTTCCTTTGGTGATGGCTTATTGCTAACACCTTTATATGTTAGAAAACCTTTCTTGTCAATTCAGTTCAACAAGTACTCAGGGAACACTACATCCTGGGCACTTGGTTATGCAATAGGACTCAATAATAATGACAGTTCAGTGGCAGAAAGAGACCATTAAGTACAGGCAGTTTTTATTTTGAATGACAGTGCAGGACCCTAAAAATAACCTGGACGGAAATGTACAAAGCAATCTCCATAATATACAGGGAAATTTATGATTGTTTCATGAACATCAATCATTTTTGTCCAAATATTATGAATTCCATATTGTTTGTTTTGAATGTGTAGGGATATTTTAAAAAGTAAAACTATGAATATTATTTTTTTGGTACACTCTAATTGAAAACATTGGAAACACTCAGAATGACAGTGTTTCATTTCTTTGTAGTGACTGACCAAGAGCAGTTTGAGGAGTGCTTGCCTTCTCCCGTAAATTATGATGTGGAGCGAAGAACTTGGTGATACCCTGGTGAATCATCAAGTTTTGTTCTAGGTCTGTATCAGCTTCCAACACTTTGTCCTTTGCACTTTCAATGTCATGAAATATCTCCAAGAATTCCTTTAATGTGAAGGTTTTGCTGGGACGTGGCTTATTTTCCTTATTTATGTTAATAAATTCATCCTTGCCAGATTCTTCTGCTGGCATATGTAGACTTGCCCCAGCAGTGACAGTATTGACACTCTCGTAGTCAGGTATTTTTTCCTAAAACTCCATTTGTGTACAATCTAAATTTCACTTCCAACATTATCTTTTTTTGTTTTTTTGTTGCACTTTCATTTTTGTTGGCCAAGAGCCTCTTTCCATTACCGATTTTTATAAACTGTCATCTGGGTTAAGTATATGGAGACCAAGAGGCAAAACAACCAAATCCTTTCTTGTGTAAATGTGAGCTGAATAACAGATGTGCAGTGACCAATCACTGATAAGTGACATAACTGGTAACTGACCATGATGCATATCTGTTACTTACATAGTGATTTATGGACTGAATGGCTAGAAGAAAAGTTTTTACATTATGAAATTACTCATAGTTAATATCCTTGATAACTTAAATATGAACCTGTTGTGTGTTTAACTACTAAGTCAGGGTAACTAAAATTGTAGACATTAGAATAAGGTAAAGTGAAGACTTTTCATATTTAATTAAAACAAAGTATGATGATAACATGCTATGAAGAATCAGTCACTATTGGTCATAAGAGACAATATACAAGGGGAATAAATTCTAACAATTTCTGGTACTACATAACGCCTGTAATTAGTGCAGTGTTATGCACTTAAATTTTTTTAAGAGGTTAGAGCTCATATTAAGTATTCTTAACCATAAACACACACAAACACACACACAAGAAAAGAAGGGATCTTTTGGAGGAATGGATAAATTTATTACCTTGGTTGTGGGGATGATATCATGGGAGTATGCCTGTGCCCAAAGTCATCAAGTTGTACACATTAAATGTGTAGTTGTTTTTGTATGTCTCAATTATATCTCAATGAAATTTTTAGAAAAATTTGGTGAAATATCTATTGAACATGGCTCTGAAGGCCAAGGGAGGAGTGAGGGGCTTGGGGGAGAATGGGCTACTTTGAAACAGTTGAGTTTGAGTGTCCTGTGGGGCAGTGAGATGGAGACATTCTTAAATTTGGTGAGGGTTTAAATAAAAATGGCCTTTCAGAAGAATTATATTAACATTGAGATCCATAATCTACCAAATGAAGAAATAAAGAATGTTCCAAATGAAAGAACGTTCTTATTCCAGATCGCATAGTTAAGAAAGAGAGTAGCATATATAAGTACTGGAGTTGGATGTGTTTATGTGTGAAGTGGGGAGAGCCAAGGTGTATGATGTGTTTGGAAGTTTGGATTTTGTCTTTATTATGATGGGAAGTCACTGAAAATTTCAATGAGGACATGATTAATATGACCCACTTTGCCTTTTAGGAACATCAAAATTAAGATTATATTAGAAAGGGAAAGACTAAAGGCTGAGGAAATAACTTAGGAAGTGGTCACAGCAATTTAACAGAGACGAATACTGGTGTGAATGTGTTTGCTGATGTTAGAAAGTAGAAAAGAGAGGATACATGGTTTCCTTAGGAGTTGTAACTGTTAGGCTGGGCAATGGTTAGATATGTGTTGGGGTCTATGTCCAGTATGATGCCAAGAGTAATTTAGTGTATGTTGTTGAGATTCATTGAAATGTCTATTGAACATGGCTCTGAAGGCCAAGGGAAGAATGAGGGCTACGGAGGAGAATGGCTACTTTGAAACAGTTGAGTTTGAGTCTGCTGTGGGGCAGTGAGATGGAGACATTCTTAAGGCAGGTGGCAATTCAGGTTTGACATTCAGGATCAAGGACTTAAAGTTTGAAAGTCATTGGCACATGGTAACTAAAAGTATGGAAGTAGATTAGATTTCCCTTGGAGTTTGAGGAAAGTAATTGTAGTACAGGACAGGACAGAAAGGAACTTATAAATCTTACAGTTTAAAGTGTTGGGAGGAGGAGAAGAAGAATCTGTATGGCAATTTTTTTTATGTTTTCTCAAATTATAATGACCAAATACCATTTTTTCTTAATAAACAATAATGTCTGTAGTGATATCTTAGGAACAATACTTTCATTTGTCTTGTTTCTATTTTTTTTAAATAGGTAACTTTGAAAATTAATTCTTATACTCTGGTTTCTCCTCAGGTGAGATAAATCGTTTACCATTAACAAAACATTAAATTCTTAATTTTCACTTTAATGCTTTCATCACCTTAAATTCTTTTTGAACTTGATGCTATGCTGGAAATAGCAAGCACATGTCTACTTCTTTGTTGTTACTCTTCAGGATTTGCTTTATTGGTAAAACATATGAAAGTTAATTTTAGTTATTAGTGGAGCATATGATTAAAGATTATATATTCAAGACACAACACTGTTGGGACAATTAGTGACTTGTATTACTATCATTTTATAAGATTGTTTTCTCTGTAAATTGCAAACCATCTTTTACATTGGGGGAAAAGATAATGTTTGTAGCATAGAAGCCAAGAGATCTAGAAAGGAAAGTCACTGACTAAAATCAGCTTTCAGTTCTTTGCCAAAAATATTACTTCTCAGAAATTGTGTTTTGGCAATTATTTATCAATTAAACATTTTTTAAATAGCTCTTTAAAAATGTCACCATTTATATACATTTGTCCATGGTAATGAGTTAGGAAGAATTCTCAAATTTAATTTTCAAGAGAATGTAATGAACTTTTTCTTTCTCTGCAGTGTGACTATAATGGCATGTTTATGTAAATGTTTAATAAATTTTGTGAGTTGAAGATGACACACAATATATTAATACAGTTTAAAATAATTACCGTAGGATAGCTAATTATCCGTTATAAGAAGCATACGTTAATACTGGGTGACAAGGCATTTGTGTATTTTAAAGTGTTGGATTATATTGTGACATTCAACTTTGTAGTCAATGAGGTGATACCTGTCATTGGAGTCTAGCTTTCCAGGGAAATCTGCTCTTGGCTTTTGCTGTTTACAGACACAGTTCACTAGCTAAATCCTGGCCATGCAGTCAGATGCATAATGGGGCATAAAGTGAGGTACCTGGAGATACCTCTGCAAAATAAAAATGTGGCAGTTGTTAAAATTAACTCTAAGACATATGTGAGCTTTCTTGTCATGCTTTTGTAACTGTGACATTTTTAGAGAAAAAATAACTTCAGGAAGATCTCAATACTTCAGTTAAAAACAAACTAATACCTTATTCAGAATTCAGGCCTGACTTCAAGCTAAACCTTAAAACGTGATATGCCAAATTATAGTACATACTGTTCCTGGGGTTTGCCATAGACATGGACTAAGCAACAGCCAGCGTTGCTTGATGTCAATCTGGGCAAGCAAATCATACTCAGCTCTTTTCTTCTCCACTGTACAAATTTGGAAATGTCATATTTCTCTGCATCACTTTGATAGCAGCCTCATCTGCTTCCTTTATTAGCTGCCTTTAGCCCCGCCTTTGCAATCCCTAAACATTGTTTCTATAACCTAATTCCATACCTTATTTGTTGCTATAAATAGAATCAAATTCTTCTAGCGTTTCCATCATGAAATTTCTATTGCTTTTCTTTTCAACTGTGTTATTAGACAACAAAATTCCCTTTATAGGAATTTCCTTATCAAAATGCATTTATTTCTGCAACTTCCTGTTCCACTCTAATCATCTATGACTTACTTATATTTTAACCAAACAAATGACAAACATAACCATAAATCCTCAAAACAAACTGATAGAGAATTGAAGGAACCAGCCAATTCTTTTGCTGCCTCCTCCTGAGTACCTGAGAAGGTCTCCTTTACAGTTCCTAGCAGTCCAGGGGCAACTTGTGACCAGCTGTATGCAATAGTTGTGAGCAAACAGGCCAAAGAATTAAATTACCAATAAGAAAATCTACAAAGAGTCCCTGCCAAAGTCTTCTCCTGGGACATTGCCACAAAGAGGCTATGTGTTCGAGCTAAGGAACATGAAGATGATAAAGTTACCAAAAAAAAGGGTCCCCAAGTAACAATTTGGAGCATATCCTTGATGAACAAGCAGTGGGAGTAAGAAATAAGCTTTAATTTTGATAAGGCATTGAGGTTTTAGGGTTACTTTGTTACTGCAGCATAACCTTGTCTATTCTGACTAATAGAAAAACCCAAATTTAAAAAAAGCAAATATTAGATGTAATATTAGATGTACTGTATTTACAACATTGGCACAGTCAGAGTAGTGTGCACAGAACGCTGATATCTAAGGTGCTTTAATGTAAGGACATGACATTTTAATAACATCATGGACTCTTGGTGCACAACTTCAATGTTACTGAGTTATATAATTGATAAGTTATATCAAGGAGAATGTAATTCCCTACATAATTTTGAATAAGGCAAATTGAGTAACCCAGAATGTTTACATTAAAAAATTCAGACCTCCTTTATAAACTTTCTAAATGTAACCCATAGTTATTTTTCTCCATTTAGTTCATTTTTTTCCCCCTAAAATAAGGTCTGAAGCAGAAAGCAGGGGAACTTGAATTTAATTCAAATTGAACTGAATTTGATTTAGTTCAATTCAATTCAATTCAGACATTTTCACTGAAAGAGTAACACATGGAATTTCAAACATTAGTGAGTAAAACTTTTTCTTAATGCCTTCCAATTAATAGCTGTACTCGGCCTTTTGAAATTGCACAAAAACATGTGAGTATAAACTTGTTTTTGTTCTGTTGAGCTTTTATTATTTTTTTGTTGGTTATTTACTTTATGACCAGTAAAAATCCCTATGAGTCAATTAACATAGTCCTAATTCATGTTTAATGTCTTTGTAATAATCCTTGAAATATGGACCATAAATTTTCACATAATTCTCCTATTGATGAACATTCATTTTATTTCCAGTTTGTTTTATTATGAGTCCTGATAATTTTGCCTGTCACCTGAATTACAAGTGTTTTGCTCAGATTTTTAGTAAATTTCAATGATTTCAATCACCTGGAATTTAGATTTGAATATAGCCTAGGATAACAGTATAACTTTGTACTCTTTCAAATCAGCAGCTAGTTATGTCATCACAATTTTCTCATTAAATTAAATACATACCTTTCTCATATACTAAAATTTCTTTTATATATAGGTTTATTTCTGAAATTGCTAGATTCTTCTATGAATGTTTTTCTATTTTTATTTTTATTTATTTTTTTGAGACAGAGTCTTACTCTGTTGCCCAGGCTAGAGTGCCATGGCGTCAGTCTAGCACACAGCAATCTCAAACTCATGGTTTCAAGGATCTTCCTGCTTCAGCCTCCCAAGTAGCTGGTACTACAGGCACCCTCCACAATGCCCAGCCAATTTTTCTATTTTTAGTAGAGATGGGGGTCTGGCTCTTGTTCAGGATGGCCGCTCAAGTGATTTTCCTGTTTTGGCCTCCTGGGGTGCTTGAATTACAGGTATGAAACATTGGGCCTGGCCTACCCATCTACTTTTATACCAATACCATATACGTCTATTTAGCAAAAGTGGATTTATCGTAAATTTTGGTATGATGGCTTGCAATACAGCTCCTCTGTAGCCTGAAGGTGTTATTTCACTGCCTTCTACCCTCAATTATCTCTGATGAAAGTACAATGCCTGTCATTTTCTTTTTCCATTGCCAGAAACTTGTTCCATTTGGAGGATTTAAGATTATCTCTTTCTCCTTAGAGTTCAGAAATATTGTCCAAAATTTCTACCCTACATGTATATCTTTTCTTCTCCTTCTACCCTAGGAATAGAAGAGTTTGTTCTTTGATTTATAGAAAACTTTGATCTATCATTTATTTATTCCTAAATAAATGTAAGAATGGAGAAAAAAGTTCTTACATTTCCTCGCAGAACATCTGTTACTTGCATGCTTGGCCTCTTGGACCTCTCAAAGTATTATTTTTTCATTTTCATTTCCCTGTGTTCCTACCTTAAGTCTTGGATATAGTTGTTGCCCTCAATCTTTCAGGCTACTCCCAGATATCTCCCTTTTTTGAATTTTATTTTATTTTTATTTATCTTAATATGCTAAGAGAGTACAAATGTTTTGGGTTACATGAATCTCTTTTGTAAAGCTTGATCCATGGCTATAAGTTGTGCCTGTAACTAAAATATTGTTCATTGTACCCATTAAGTAGGTTTTTGCTCCTCTTCCTTGTATGATTAACACTGAGTTTTCTTTTCCTCTATGCCCATGTGTACTCATTGGTTAGTTCCAATTTAATAATGAGTACCTGTGGTTTTTCCATCCTTCAGATACTTCACTTAGGAGAATGGAGAATGGTTCCCTCCAAAGTGCTGCAAAAGGCATGATTTCATCATTTTTGTGGCTGAGTAGTACTCCATGACACACATATACCGCATTTTATTAATTCACTCATGAACTGAAGGGCACTTGGGTTGATTCCACATCTTTGTAATTGTGAGCTGTGCTCCAATAAACATTTGAGTGCAGATGTATTTTTGGTATAAAGACTTCTTTTCCTTTGGGTAGATATCCAGAGTGGGATTGCTGTATTGAATGGTATGTGTACTTTTAATTCTTTAAGGAATCTCTATACTGTTTTCCATAGAGGTTGTATTAATTTGCAATCCAACCAATAGTATATAAGTATTCTTGTCTTTCTGCATCCATTCTAGCATCTATTGCAGGGGTGGCGAACAAGTTCGACTACGCGCTCGGAGATCGCTCCTCAGAGGTCCCTCCTCAGAAGCAGCATAACAAAATCCAAACTTGGCAAAGAGCCACAGTATACAAAATAATGATAAGAGGCAAAGAGCCG
>CAUYPK010169108.1:0-12692 GCA_963574355.1 Loris lydekkerianus
TCTTTCTTTGCTCCTACCTCACTTTTTCCTTCCTTCTTACAATTCTCTCTCTCTGATTTGCTTGCTCTTGCTATTCTTTTCCTTACTTCATTTCTATCTTTCCTCTACAACTTAAAAAATAGTTCTCCAGTAACAAACAAATGAACGATACAAATGATCCCTGAACTCTATACTTTTTCCTTCCTTCCTACAATTCTCACTCTCTCATTCGCTTACTCTCTCCATTTTTTCTTTCCTTCATTTCTTTCTATCTTCTATCTATGTCCTCTATACCTTAAGGGAAAATTCTCTAGTAACAAAAAAAGAAACTATACAAGTTATTCCTTGAACTCTATACTTGAAATAAATAAATTTTAAAGTGTGTTAAATGTATCTGAATAGAGTGGTTAATTTTTAATCTACAGACTGTTATATATGAGGATAATAGAGAAAAACCTTCAGCAAAACATATCATGAATGAGCACTATAGCTCATATCTGTAATCCTAGCAATTTCAGAGGCTGAGGCAGAGAGATCAGTGGAAGCTACAGGTTTTCTAACCAGACTGAGCAACATAGTATGACCCCACTTTTCCTGGATATAAGTGCAAAATTTGCCATTTGTGGTGACATGCGAAAGTGTAAACTTGAGATTAGCTGCTTGCATTTCCTGTGCCATGAAGGTATCAATGTATTTTTCTGGGGCAAAGGGGAAACATAGTACCCAATCTACAACAGAGATACTATATAGGTGCAGGAAAAGTCCGGTTGCATACAATGTATTTGATACACATATCCCAAATGGGATTTGTTACCAGGCTTGCCAATCCAGCTCAATATGGGAAAATAAACTAATAGAAAACACTACATTAATAGAATCAATAAGTAAAACCACACAGTTGCCTCAAGAATCACAGAAAAGGCTTTTGACAGAGGAAACATATCTTGTTGATACAATCTTTTAAAACTATTACATAAGTTGAGGCACCTATTGCTCAGTGAGTAGGAGGCCTGTCCCATATACCAAAGGTGGAAGGTTCAAACACAGACAAAGCCAAACTGCAACAACAACAATGACAACAACAACAAGAAAATTGTAGTCCTAGCACAATATAACTAAGAAAATGCCCGGAAGGCTATGTTAACCAGAGTGATGAAAATGTGCCAAACGGTCTATGAAACTAGTGTATGGTGCCCCATGATCACATTAATGTACACAGCTATGATTTAATAAAAAAAAAAAGAAAAGAAAAGAAAAGAAATTGTAGATGAGAAGGGAATGTCTTCAGGATTACTAATGGGATTTACAGATAAGTGGATACATGTAACATGCTATATTCACATGATGGAATATTTTTCAACAATCAAAAGAAATGAGGTGCATCTTTGTGTTACAATAGCAATGAAACTTAAATTAATTATGATAAAGAAAGAAGGCCACTTACAAAAGACCACATAGAGCATGACTGAAATCAGAAGAAAACATCAAGACAAGGCCAATTGTCTGCTAGGAGCAGGGGGTAGGGGGGGAAGATAATGGGGAAGATGAAAGTGACTGCTAGTAGGTATTGACATTCTTTGTGTTTGGAAGAGAAGACAAAGTTCTAAAATTAGACTGTTATGATAGCTGTACAATTGTCTGACTATACTCCAAAACACAGAATTGTACACTTTCAAAGAGTGAAGTACTTATTTCAATGAATCTACTTGAAGATGTTTTTAAAAACGTGAGGTGATTAAAGGGCTCACAGCAGAAAAAATACCCAGATTAGGAGATTACTTAAAACAGTCAATTCTTTCTCCCTGCTGACACACAGGTTACCATGAATTGACATGGAAACCACATTATTCCATCCTACCGAAATTGTCATTTTCTTTTTCTTTGAGAAAGAGTCTGACACCTCTCCCCTGTGTGCCCTGATGTCATCCAAGCTAACCTTAGTCTGAAACTGCTGGGTAAACAGATCCTGTTTCCTCAGACTCCTGAGCATCTGGTAGTCTAAGTGCTCCCCCTCAGTGCCCACTTACTTTGGACCACCCACTTCCGCCTTCAAAAGTGTTAGCATTACAGATGTGAGCCACAATTCCAGACCTTTCAGATGGGATATTTTTCAAATTTTGGCACTAGACAGCAGTGGTGCTTCATGCCTGTCATCATGGCACATCAGGAGGCCATGTCAGTGGGTTTGTCTGAGTTTCTGAATTGGAGACCTGCCTGAGCACTAGTGTGATCCCATTCTCTGAAGAATAAAAACAGGCCAGATGTTTTTCAGGTGCCTGGAGTCCCGGCTGCATGAATAGGTTCACTTGCTGACAGCACTTGAAGTTTGCTGTGAGATATGATGCCAGGGCAATCTACCAAAGGCAACACAAAGCAATGCTGTCTCAATATGTAAATGAAGAAAAATATTGGTAGGGAACTTACCCCTCATTTTTACTTTTGACCACAGATCTAGAGTTGAAATTTTTGCCCTAGATTAGATGTCAACTAGAGAAATTATTCTCTCTTAGGGAAATTGTTTTTCTACAATATCTATTAATCAACCACTTGTATTTGACATAACTCTGACCCTTTGATATCCTAGATTCTTTTAGTCACTAGAAATTCACACACAATGATGTTTTGACTCAAATCAGGCTTTGCTTATGCACACTAAAAGATACAGGAGATACCCTCCACCTCTTCTGTTGGGTCCTTCAATCTTGGACAATATTCCCTTGCCACATTCAGACTGAACCCAAGGACCAGACATCTCTGGAGACCACCTACCCATTAGATAAAATGGCAATATCCTAATGAACCTATCCAAAATTCGCTTGTCCTGACTAAGTGTTCCTTCTACCGGGTTGACAGTAAGTCTCCTACTTTATGTAGACCCATATTCCACCTACCTACTGACCTCTCCTAGTACTTTGGGTCTTGGAAACTGTACCTAGCAAAGTTCCTTCCTTCCTTCCTTCCTTCCTTCCTTCCTTCCTTCCTTCCTTCTTTCTTTCTCATTCTTTCTTTCTCCCTTCTTTCCTTCTTTCCTTTCTTTCCTTCATTCATTCCTTCTTTCTTTCTTCATTTTCCTTCCTTCCTTCCTTCCTTCCCTTCTCTCTCTCTCTCTCTCTCTCTCTCTCTCCCTCTCTCTCTCTTTCTTTCCTTCTTTTATTTCTTTCATTGTTTTTCATGAGACAGCCTCTCACTATGTTGTCTAGGCTAGAGTGTCATGGCATCAGGCTAACACATACCAACATCCAACTCTTGGGATTAAGAGATCCTCCTGCCTTAGACTCTGGATTAGCTGGAAATAATTGCAAGCTCCACAACCCTTGACAACCTTTTCTGTTTATGTACAAACTGGGTGTCTGATCAGAGATGAGGTTATTTTGTTGTTGTTCATACTTTTCTCAAACCTCTGAGTTCACCCAGCGCACCCCTTGGCCACCCAGAGTACCCAAGTATTGTAGTCATGTGTGAGAAAAGTCATTGAGCTCTACTTACAAATTGACTGCATCAAGCTCTTAAAGTGCGTCTAATCCTCAGGCCCCAGTGACACATAGGTATTATATCAGGACTGTTTTTCATATACATGGTGGCAGATATAACCAAACATATGCCCACATATCTATTTTGCTTATCAGATTTCATTAGTGATTGTGTATTGAATATGTGGCCGAAAACAACTCTTCTACTTCCTATGTTGACAAGAAGGCAAAAGTGTGGAAACACCTGGATGTCAGGAATGTTGGAACTTTTTAGATAGGCTGATATGTCTCAGGATCAGAAGAAATAACTGTGGGCATGGAGTACACTAATGCACACATTGCCTAACCAGATTTCCAGAGAGGACCTTTCGTAGGACACCTACACTCTGATAAAAGCCGATTCTAGAGAAAGAAATAAAATCTCAGGAAAAGGACAACTGAAACTTTGTGACATACCTGTCAGGTTTGTGAAATCACTGTCTGATCTTTGGGCTCGGGTTCTTTGTCTGTAACATCCCAGTGAAGCACTAGTTATGAACGATACTCTTCCACTTGCTTACAAATCCATGACATGAAAAGGAAAGGAAGGGTTGTTGAATCCCTTGGCCAGATATACAAACAAACTTTTGGAAGCAGGAATTGAGTGTGGGGAACAGAATC
Source organism: Loris lydekkerianus (assembly GCA_963574355.1). Taxonomy (NCBI): domain Eukaryota; kingdom Metazoa; phylum Chordata; class Mammalia; order Primates; family Lorisidae; genus Loris; species Loris lydekkerianus. The sequence goes on from CAUYPK010169108.1 coordinate 4,110, forward strand.
CCACTCTTTTGTAACAATTTGAACCCAACAACAAATCCAGATAGCCACTACACATGCTTAGCAGGAATAATGTTAAGCATAAACATGGTAACCCAGGGCAACACCCATTGTGATATCATCCATGGTGACCATTTAGTGACTTGATCTTGTAATGTACTGGGGTCCGGGCTTCTGGTCAAAGATGGTAAGTGGCCTTTTCTGTTCACTTCAGCAGGTATCCCTCAGGGGTTTGAACCAGGACACTTAGCTCTTCATCCACAGACAGAGAAGTGATCTCCCATTGTGCCTTGTTGATTCTATGAACAGTTGATACTCCTGGCACTAGGCTGAGGCAACATGAGACAACAGGTGAGATTTTGGAAAGCCTTGTGAATAAAGCTGCATCACAGCTGAGATAACTGCATGGAGTCACTAAATTAGGGCACTATTTTTTTTTTTTTTTTAGACAGAGCCTCAATCTGTCTCCCTGTGTAGAGTGTTGTGACATAACACCTTACAGAAACCTGCAACTCCTAGTCTCAAGCGCTTCTCCTCCCTCCACTTGCGAATTAGCTGTGACTACTGATGCCACAATTCCCACCTATTTTTTGTTCCAGTTCTGCCAGGGCTGTGTTGAAACACACCACCCTCATTTTAGAGGCTGGGACCCTACCCAGTTTGCCACAGGCAATGCCTCTAGAACGCAATTATAAGGGCCTGTTAGACACCTACCCCAAAACATCCATTTGAGTGAAGCTTACAATTTTACCATTCCTGGCTATAGCCTCAATTTGGTCATAGTTTCACAGGCCTTAAAAGTGTCTAAATTGCTTGAATCGTCAAGGTAATTCTGGTATTTTTAGATGAAGATAATGTTTGCTGGTTGGTTTGTTGGTTTGTTGTTCATAGGTGTGTGTATGGGTATTTTTGAGATATAGTATCTGTAGATGGCCCAGGCTGGCCTGTCGTGGCCTCAGCCTAGATCATAACAATTTCAAATTCAAGGATTCAGGCAATTCTCCTGCCTGAGACTCCCATTTGGCTAGGACTATAGATGCATGTCATAATTTCTAGATAATTTTTCACTTTCTCAATTCTCAGTGCTCCCTTGTTTAAGAACTCCACTCATCTCAGACTGCAAGAAGGCTAGGGTTATAGGTGTGAGCCACAAAGTTTGGTCATTTTCTCTTTGCTTCTCTTCATCCTCCCTCTCTTCACCCATCCCTCACTTTATCCTTTCTTCCTCCAAATCTTTCTAGCTCATTAGCTTGATTTCTCAATTCCTTTCTTTCCTTCATCACTTTCTTTCCTCTATGTCTCTCTTCTACAACTTAAGGGAAACTTCTGTAGTAACAAACAAAGGAACTATACTATGGATTCCTGAATGTGTAGTCTTGAACTCTATACTTCAAATGAGTGAATTTTGTGGTGTGAAATTTACAGCTTTAGAGAATGGTGATTTTTAATACTGTGGGCTGTTATCTATGAGGAAAATAGAAAGACAACTTCACCAAAACATAAGCATGGATGAGCCTTTTAGCTCACACTTATGATTCCAGCAATTTAAGAAGCTGAGGGAGAAAGATCAATGGAAGCTAAGGGTTTTCAGACCACAATGAGTAACATAGTGAGACACAACTTGTCCAAGTAATAAGTGCAACATTTCCCCAGTAGTGTTGTCATGGACCTATACTCTCTGCTACTGAAAATGATAAAGTCTGCTGGATCACTTCAGGTCAGCAGCTTGCATTGCTTTGAATTATAATGGTACAAATGAATACATATATTCATTTTTATGAATTTTTCATATTTAATTTTCTAAATATGAAAAAAAAATATATATATATATTTAGCGATAGAGTCTCACTTTATCACATTCTGTTGAGTGACGTGGTGTCACATAGCTCACAGAATCCTACAACTCCTAGGCTTTTGTGATTCTCTTGTTTCAGACTCTCAAGTAGTTGAGACTACAGGTGCCTTCCACTATGCTTGGTTATATTTTTGTTTCAGGTTGGCTGGGGCAAAGTTTGAAAGCACCATCCTTGGTATATGAGGCTGACTCCCTACCCACTGAGCCACAGGCACTGCTGAACCATTGTGTATTTCTGGGGCAAATAAGGAAAGGATGTGTCAAATCCATAAGATATATACTGTAGAGGTGGAGGAAAGGAGGAAAAGTTCGGTAGCATACAAAATACTTTATAAATGTATCCCTAATGAGATTTATTACCAGGATTGCTAGTCTATCTCAATATGCATAAATAAACTAATGCAAAACACTACATTGATAGAATCAACAGTAAAAACAAGATGGTGACTTCATCAGAAACAGAAAAGTGTCTTGACAGAGGCAACGTATCTTGTTGATAAAATCTTTTAAATATCTTAGATGAGAAGGGAAAGTCTTCAGGACTACTAATGGGATTACAGATGATTGGATACATAAATGTGATATATTCGCACAATGAATATTTTTCAACAATCAAAAGGAATGAAATGCACATTTATGTTACAATAGGAATGAACCTTAAAATCATTATAAGGGAAAATGAGTGGAGGAGTCATTATGACTCCCTGAAACCAGCTTTCCACAGAGGCTTCTGTTCATAAGGAGAGTTAAAGGACAGAAGTTTAGCAAATAAGCTGATGGTGTGAAGCTGAGCCAAGAGAGAAGGTTGAAGAGCACAAATATCCCCTGCTGAGGTTAGCTGCAACCCCAAGGAAGCAAACAATAGGTCAAAAATCCATTGCCAAGTGGATGAGAGTCCCCTCCCCTATGATAACATTTCACACTATATTTTCTACAAACAACCGAGTGAAGTCCACATCTCTTCCTATTTTATCCCAGGGCACAGAACCTCTAAAATAAAGAACTCTTTCCCCAGAGAAGACACACGATAGTGTAGTGGTACTCTCTCACCAGGTATAAAACTGAACATAGCCTCTACCCGCAATTCTGAACTTTCAACAATCCCTCACACTCTCACCCCAAGGTCTGGAAGCTTGTCACCTGTGGAGTCCAGGCTCTTGGGCATTTTTTCGAGAAGTGGACAAGTGGCTTCAGCTTTTTTAGGTCTGTGCTAGTTTTGTGGCACGGGTGTGGGGCAGTGACTGTGGAGTGAGGGAGTTGTAAGGGAAAGACAGAAGTGGTTTCTTTTGGCACCATGCAGCAACAGCAGTGGCAAGAACAATAGAGCTCACATCCTAGGGGATATTTTGGAGAGAATTCCCCCCCCCATATTAGCCAGCAGAGGGAGACTGGTCTCATCTCCAGTGCAGCCACTGGCAGAAAAGCTGTAAGATACAAACACAGATCTTGTGAGCAAAAGGTATGACTGAGCCAGTACATGCCAGGGCAGGGTGCTGCAGGGTCGCAGAATAGAATCTGTGCATGTGCAGAGATGACATACTCCCAGGGCAGTGCAGAGTTAGAATTGCTGCTTTTGTGTGCCCAAAATGCAACCGGCTCCCAGGGGAGCATAGTAGAGACAAAAGCAGTCATGGCAGCAGCACCAGCCCAGGGAACAGCAGAAACTGAGAGCCATTTGTAAGCTTTAACCACAGCCACAACAACACAGAGTACAGCAGAACATGAGATGCCACCCCATGAGAATTGCCTCAGTGGCAGCAGCACACGGTGGGACTGAGTCACAGTTTCTGTGAACTCACACAGTATCTGGCCTGCAGGGGAACATCACTGGGACAGAAATGCCAATTCTGTGAGAATATAAGTGGCAGCAACATCAATCTGGGCCAAGGGTGGAACTGAGTGATACTCCCCAGCTTCCATTAAGCACCTGAGGTTGTCTAGCTTCAGCTCCCCCTAAACGTTGGAGGTAGAGTGCAGTGGCCTGGCCAAGGAGACATAGATCTCCCTGTGAATCAGGCTGTCACAAACCTCTGGAGCATCTGCTCATTGGAGGGAACTGGATCATAGCCCCACAGTGTTACCAGTGACTGGGGTGTGACAGAGGTTCAAGGTGGGGAAGGAGGAATTGACCTTCCTGGAATATATCTGTTGCTGGATGGGCCCTTCTGATGCTATGGAGTCCTGGAACAATTTATACTCCTATCAGAAGATGCCTGTTATCTATTTGCTGTTGACCTTTTGAACTGTCCATCTTGAGACTTCTGACTGTCACAATTGATTTGGAATTCTTGAACTGGTCTAGTCAACTGAGGACTATCCAAGGTTGTACCTTGGTTGTGTTGTTGTAGGAATGTTTGATTTACCTTTTCTAGTTGTTGTCCATGGAGGGCAGGGTGTCTTAGTTGCTGGTCTTTCTCCACAGCTGAGACTTCAAGCAAAAGTTACTGATTCACAAGGATTGGACAGAGACCATATGAAAGCAAGACAGAGCCACTTAGCCCAACCACAACAAGCAGGTCCCCAATGTCCCAGGCTGTAGTACTGTACAGATCCTTTGAAAAGATGTAGAGGAAAAGCTGCAGTTACCAGTACCAGGTCATAAGCAAAGGGCTGGTTAATGTCTACTCCAGGAGCCCCCAACACAATTTCACCTTATCTGCTCATCTAGCCAAATGGTGAAAAATAATAATGGGATGGAATCAGTGAAAAAATATGGTAACATGAATTATCAGTGTAGATCAACTACCCCAAGGAACAACAAGGCTGAAATGCCAGAAGATCCCATTCATAAACAAATGACTGAGAAGTCAGATGTCAAATTCAGAATTTGGATTGCAAATAAGATTAACAGAATGGAAGTAAAGTTGGAATTAGAAATTCAAGGAGCATTTCAAAACTTCTCACAAGAATTCAAGGAATTCTAAGGCAAAATCACCAAAGATTTTGACACATTAAAGCAAGAACTTGCAGCACTCAAACATCTGAGAAATACAGTAGAATCCCTCAGCAACAGAATGGAGTGGTCAGAAGAAAGGATGTCTGATATTGAAGATAAAGCATTTGAAGACTCTGAAACACTTAAAAAGGAATAGAAGTGGAGAGCAAAAATGGATCATTCTCTTAGGGAGCTCTGGGACAATTTGAAGAAAAATATTATTTGCCCCATGGGAATTTTTGAAGCCAATGAGAAAGCTTCAAAAGGCCCAGATGATTTACTTCAAGAGATAATTGAGGAGAACTTACCAAACATGGCAAGACATTCAGAAATTTTGATATCAGAAAGTTTCAGAAACCCAGCATGACTCAAACCAGTAAAGCATCTCCCAGACATATTATAATTAACCTCTGCAAAGTTAATGTGAAGGAGAAAATTCTGCAAGCAGCCAGATGTAAGAAAAGCATAACCTACAAGGGGAAGAATATTTAATGACTGCAGATCTCACTGCTGAATTTTTTTTAAGAGAGAAGAGGTTGGTCTTCAGCCTTCAACCTCATAAAACAAATTAACTTTCAACCCAGGATCCTGTATCCAGATAAACTGAGTTTCATTTATGATGGAGAAATTAAATATTTTAATGACATTCACATGTTAAAGAAATTTCCCGTAACTAAACTAGATCTCCAGGATATTCTCAGACTAATCGTCCATAATGACCAGCACACTTCTCTATCACCAAAGTAAACTCACTTACAAAGTTTCGATCAAGTTCCAACATCTATAGTGACAAAAAGGTTAAAAATGTCCACTGGACATTAAAAAAAAAAAAAAATAGAAAAACACAGTACTACCAGACTTGTCAAAATTCTCAATTACTGTGAATGTTTTAAATTGTCCTCAGAGGAAGCACAGACTGCCTGACTGGATGCAAAAAATCAGGCCAGATATCTGCTGCATACAAAAATCTCATCTTACATTAAAAGATAAATATAGACTCAGGGTGAAAGGATGGTCATCAATAATTCAGGCAAATGGCAATCTTGAAAAAGCAGATGTTGCAATTTTATTCACAGATACAATAGCTTTTTACCAAAAAAGTAAGGAAACTTAATGATGGGCACTTCATATTTGGTAAGGGTGACACTCAACATAATGAAACATCAATTATTAACATATATAATCCAAACCAGAATTCACCACAATTTATAAGTGATATTTTATCAGACGTAGGGAACTTGATTTCCTCCATCACCATATTAGTTGGAGATTTTAACACCACTTTGACAGTATTGGATAGTTCCTCCAATAAGGATTTAAGCAAAGGGTGGAGCCTGTTGCTTAGTGGGTAGGGTTCCAGCTCCATATACCAAGGGTGTCGGTTTCAAACAAAGCCCTGGCCAGATTGAAAAAACAAATACAAATATAGCTGGGTGTTCTGGCAGAAGGCTTTAGTCCCAGCTACATGAGAGGCTGAGGCAATTAAATCACCTAAGCCCAGGAGTTGGAAGTTGCTGTGATCTGTGTGACCCCATGTCACTGTACCTAGGATGATAAAATGAGACTCTGTCTCTACAAAATAAATAAATAAACTAAACAAATAAATAGGTACCCAATGGACTATCCTTAAACTGATAGAGGCCAACCACAGCAAACCCACTGCCGATATCGTATAGAATGGAGTTAAATTGAAATCATTTCAACTCATATTAGGATCAAAGAAAGATTACCCGTTGTCTCCACTGCTTGTTAACATTGTAACGGAAGTCTTAGCCATCACAATCAGGCAAGAAAAAACCATCAAGAGTATACATATAGGGTCAGAGGCGATGAAACTTGCACTCTTCACAGATGACGTGATTGTATATCTGCAACTCCCCAGGGATTAAACTAAAAAACTCTTAGAAGTGATCAAGGAATAGAGCAGATTCTCAGATTACATAATCAATACTCAAAATCTGTAGCCTTTATATACACCAACCATGGTAAAGCTGAAAAGCTAGTCAAGGACTCTATTCCTTTTAAAGTAGTGCCAAAGAAGATTAAATATTTGGGAGTTGACCTAACAAAGGATGGGAAAGATCTCTAAATAGAGAACTAGGAAACTCTAAGAAAAGAGCTAGCTAAAGATATTAACAAATTGAAAAACATATCATTCTCATGACTGGGAAGTATCAACATTCTTAAAATGTCCAAACTATCCAAAACAATATGCAATTATTTTGTTGCTGTTGTTGTAGATTTTGGCCAGGGCTGAGTTTGAACCTGCCACCTCCAGCATATGGGGCTGTCGCGTTACTCCTTGAGCCACAGGCACCTCCCAGCAATATGCAATCTTAATGCAATTCATATTAAAGCACCAAAGTCATACTTTAAAGACTTCAAAAAATACTTTGTTTTATATGGAATCAGAAAATCACTTGAATCTCCAAGACCTTATTCATAAATAAAAACAAGTCAGGAGGAATCATGCTAACAAACCTTGGACTATACTATAAATCAATACTGATCAATATAGCATGGTACTGGCACAAAAACAGAGGTAGATTTATGGAACAGAATAAAGAACCAAGAGATGATCCCAGCTACTTACCATTATTTGATCTTTGATAAGAGAATTAAAAATATTGGTAGAGAATAGACTCCTTATTTAACAAATGGTGCTGGTTGAACTGGCTGGCGACCTGTAGAAGACTGAAACTGGACCCATACTTTCATTACTAAGATAGACTCTCACTGGTTAAAAGATTTATACTTAAGACATAAAACTATAAAAATACTAGAAGAAATTGCAGGGAATACACTTGAAGAAATTGACTTGGGTGAGTATTTTATGACAAGGACCCCCTGGGAAATTGAAGCAACACCAAAAATACATCCTGGATCTGATCAAACTTAAAAGCTTATTCACAGCCAAGAACACAGTAAGTAAATCAAGCAGAAAGAAGTCAGAAGGGGAGAAGATATTTGCAGGTTATGTCTCCAACAAAGGTTTAATAACCAGAATCCACAGAGAATTCATATGTATTAGCAAGGAAAGAACAAGTGATCCCATCTCATTGTGGGCAATTTAATTGAAGGGAAACTTGTTTGAAGAAGATAGGTGTATGTCCTACAGACACATGAAAAAATGCTCTTCATCCATAGTAATCAGAAAAATGTAAATCAAAACCACTTTTTTTGTTTGTTTGTTTGTTTTTGAAACAAGACCCATTTATTCTCTCAGAGTGAGATAGGCCAGAATTCCTGGTGGCCTCAGCTGAGAGTCTCATACACAGGTGTAAGTCACCTCCAGTTGTCATCTCGGTCTCTGGGATCTTCTTCTAAGCTCATTAGTCATTAAAACAAGTAACATCTTTCTTAGCCTTTCCATGCAGCCCCTCCAATTTAAGCCAGAAATGGTGGGTAGAGTTCTTCCTATGCTTCAAAACTCTGTGCTTGTAAAGGTCTCACAAGATTAGTATGGTCCACCTAGACAATGTTCCTTTCACCTTAAAACACCATAACCATGGGAGTAACACCAAGGTCAGAGTCATGGGAATCATCTTTTTTTTTTTTTTTTTTTTTTCATTGATTCCACTTTGTTATTTAATGTTTAATCTGTATGTGTTGCATTTAGCCTGCTTTCTCTTTTGCCTCTTTCTATCTAGAGCATTTTCAGAACTTGATATAGGCCTGTTCAACATTTCCACTTCATTCTGGCTAAGTCTTGGTAGGTGGCGTGCTTCCAGGTATTGGTCAATTTGTTTCATATTTTCAAATTTGTGAGAGTAAAGTTTCTTGTAGTATTCGTTAA
>CAUYPK010169109.1:0-32192 GCA_963574355.1 Loris lydekkerianus
GGCTGCTGAGAGCCAGAGGGTGGCTGCTGAGAGCCAGAGGGTGGCTGCTGAGAGCCAGAGAGATGCTGCTGAGAACCAGAGGGTGGCTGCTGAGATCCAGAGGGTGGTTGCTGAGAGCCAGAGAGATGCTGCTGAGAACCAGAGAGTGGCTGCTGAGAACCAGAGGGTGGCTGCTGAGAGCCAGAGAGATGCTGCTGAGAACCAGAGGGTGGCTGCTGAGAGCCAGAGAGATGCTGCTGAGAACCAGAGAGTGGCTGCTGAGAACCAGAGGGTGGCTGCTGAGAGCCAGAGAGATGCTGCTGAGAGCCAGAGAGATGCTGCTGAGAGCCAGAGAGATGCTGCCGAGAGCCAGAAAGTGGCTGCTGAGAATCAGAGGGTGGCTGCTGAGAACGCCCTCTCCATGGCCAAGAAACAGATCAGGTGGCTGGAACACAGCAAACCAGACTCCTCCACTTGGTTTCTGCAGTACTCGGGAGCAGTTGGTGACAATATTTCAACTTGGAGTTGTGAAAGGATCCAGACTGGTGCTGGATGCGAACCCTGTGTTCCCTTCGTCGTTTCCGGACCCGAGGGCCACTGCTGGTAGCCATCTACTTTCTTGTGGTCCACATCCTACTCTTCCTGTTACTTATAGTTTTAATTGTTGCTGTTAGACACTCCCCTCAGAATCTGGAATTCTCTTCCCTGTAACCTCAAAACTGTCCATTCCCACTTATCCTTCCCCTAAAAATACTGAACAATGAAAAAAAAAAAAAACAAGAACAATGGTGAAGATATTAATGTTCATACTAGATAATATCCACTAGATATTTATGTTAGGAACAATCCCAGCTATTTTACATTTCATAACTCATTTAATCCTCACAGTAACCTGACACAGACATTTTTATTATATAGATGTTTATACATGAAAATTGCAAACCAGGCTCGGCACCCATACCACAGTGGTTACGGCGCCAGCCACATACACCGAAAGTGGCAGGTTCAAACCCAGCCTGGGCCAGCTAAACAACTGCAACAAAAAAATAGCCAGGCATTGTGGTGGGCGCCTGTAGTCCCAGCTACTTGGTAGGCTGAGGCAAGAGAACTGCTTAAGCCCAAGAGTTGGAGGTTGCTATGAACTATGACGCCTCAGCATTCTATTGAGGGCAACATAGTGAAACTCGGTCTGAAAAAAAAAAAAAAAAATTGTAAAGCAGCACTAATTTTATGTTTACATATATACTTGTGTATACACATGTATGTAAGTAAAAATGGTACAAAAAACTCTAAGGGTAAATAAAAATTGTTAACATTTATTATAATGAAGAGATTGGAGCTGTTTAATAATATTTTATATGGAGTAAATGCTCATTCATCACTTCATTATTGAAGTTAATGTTTTGAAAGAAAAGCAAGCAAAAAAGCATTAAAATTTCATTTAGAGGACAACTTTTACAGCTGCAAAGCTTCCAAAGTAACTATGTTTGTTAGTAGTTATTTAGTAAAATGATAGCTGACTACAGAAAATGATATTATGACACCATTAAAAATAAAGATCTAGGGTGGCACCTGTGGCTCAGTGAGTAGGGCGCTGGCCCCTTATACCGAGGGTGGTGGGTTCAAACCCAGCCCCCGCCAAACTGCAACAAAGAATAGCCGTGCATTGTGGCAGGCACCTGTGGTCCTAGCTACTCGGGAGGCTGAGGTAGGAGAATCGCCTAAGCCCAAAAGCTGGAGGTTACTGTGAGCTGTGTGACGCTGTGGCACTCTACCGTGGGCAATTTAGTTATACTTTCTCTAAAAAAAAAAAAAAAAAAAAAAAAAAAAAAAAAAAAAAATCAATTAAAAAAAATAAAGATCTATACATACTAAGTACTTAATCATAGTGCATTTTGGCATGATGAAAGCATGTTATAATACAGCATGCAAATTATGATTACACTTTTTTTTGTTTGTTTGTTTGAAACAGAGCCTCAAGCTCTGGTTGCAGCCATCATTGTTGTTTGGCAGGCCCAGGCTGGATTCGAACCTGCCACCTCAGGTTTGTGTGGCTGGTGCCTTAGCCACTTGAGCAACAGGCACCCAGTTACGATTACACTTTTAACATAAATTTGGGAAACATTTGTTATAACAATTTCTAAGTACCACCTTTGGTTGGTAGGATAATATAATCTTTTTTATTTTTATGCTCTTCTGTTTTTTCTCTTTCTTTTTGCAATAAGAAAATATTAATTATATAAAAGGAAAAATATAGAGCTTTCTTTAAAAACATAGTTACAATTCTGCCAGGAACTAACAGTCCAATCAATAGTATAGTATTAGTAGAAGCACAGATCTATAGCTCACAGCAATAGAACAGATGGTTCTAAAACATAACCTAATATAAATACAAATATATTAAAAGAACAGACAATGATTAAGGAAGGAATTATAGAATAAGTAGCTCTGAGACAGAATCTTTCTTTTGTGGGGAAAAGTTTAATTCAGACTCTAACTCCACATTTTAAAATGTATCTGATTATGCATAAAAGATATAAGTATAGTAGACGAAATGGCACTAACAGGGTGTTATGTGTTGAACTGTTCCCCCTAAAAAGATGCATTCTAACCCTGGTACCTGTGAATGTGATCTTACTTAGAAATAGGTTCTTTGCAGATGTAATTAAGATGAGGTTATTAGATGACCCTAATCCAATGACTGGTGTCCACGTGAGAGAAGAGACAGACAGAGATACACAAAGAGAATGCAATGTAAAGATGGAGGCAGAAATTGGAAAGAGAAAGAAAAAAACAGAAGATGGAGGCAGAGATTGGAACGATGCATCTAAAAGCCAAGGAATACCAAGGACTGCTGGCTGTCACCAGAAGTCAGGAGAAATGCATGAAAAAGATTCTCCCTTGCAGTACTCAGATGAAACCAATCCCATCAACAAACTTGATTTTGGATTTACAGGCTCCAAAACTGTGAGAATAAATTTCTTTTGCTTTAAGCCACCAAGTTATTGGGGTTTAGAAGTTTGTTACAGTAGCCCTAAAATACCAGTATACAGGAGAACTTTTGATCATGCATATCTTAATTACTTATTTTAAAAAATGTTATAGGGTGGTGCCTGTGGCTCAGTGGGTAGGGCACTGGCCCTGTATACCGAGGGTGATGGATTCAAATCTGGACCCGGCCAGCTAAAACAGCAGTGACAACTGCAACAAAAATAGCCAGGCGTTGTGGTGGGCGCCTGTAGTCCCAGCTACTCAGGAGGCTGAGGCAAGAGAATCACTTAAGCCCAAGAATTGGAGGTTACTGTGAGCTGTGATGCCACAGCACTCTACCAAGGGCAACAAAGTGAGACTCTGTATAAAAAAAAAAAAAAAAAAAAAAATGTTATAAAGGTTAACAAAAGGACCTTTCTTTTCATTCAAACAGTGTGAATTCCCTCATGGCGAGTAAGGTCTGAGCGACTACCAAATGCCTTCCCACATTCCTTACACTCAAAGGGTTTCTCCCCAGTGTGAATTCTCTGGTGCCTAGTAAGGTTTGAGCCTTTATTAAAGGCCTTCCCACATTCATTACATTCATATGGTTTTTCATCTGTATGGATTCTCTGATGTTGAATAAGTTCTGAGCTCTGAATGAAGGCCTTTCCACATTCTTTACACTCATAGAGTTTCTCACCAGCATGAATTCTGTGATGGTTAGTAAGTGTTGAGGCACTACTAAAGGCTTTCCCACATTCCTTACATTCATAAGGTTTCTCACCAGTGTGCATTCTCTGATGTTGAACAAGCCTTGAGTGTTGAGTAAAGGCTTTTCCACATTCCTTACATTCATAAGGTTTCTCACCGGTATGAATTCTCAGATGTGGAAACAGTTGTGAACTTTTAGTAAAGGACTTTCCACATACTTTACATTCATAGGGTTTCTCACCGGTGTGAATTCTCTGATGATCATTAAGGTTTGAGCAATAATTAAAGGCTTTTCCACATTCTTTACATTCATAGGGTTTCTCACCAGTATGAATCCTCTGGTGCTGAGAAAAATACGAACTACAACTAAAAGCCTTGCCGCATTCCTTACATTCATAGGGTTTTTCACCAGTGTGAATCCTCTGATGCCGAGTAACAAGTGAGCCACGACTGAAGGACTTCCCACACTCCTTACATTCATAAGGTTTCTCACCAGAATGAATTCTTTGATGTTGAATAAATTGTGAGTTTTGATTAAAGGTCTTTCCACATATCTTACACTCACGGGGTTTCTCTTCATTAATAGTTTTTTGATGTGGAGTGATAAAGGTGGGCTGAATAAAAGTGGGCATGTCTTCATGGCTAAGTATTACTTCACTGAAATGTCTCTTCTTTAGGGATAATATCTTGGTCTCACACATTGATTCCAGATCTGAAAGGAAACAAAAAGGCAAATATTCATTTTTCCTCCTCTAGGGAAGTTAACTTAAAAAATATGGAAGGATTAAATTGAAAATAACATAGGAAATAAAATGCTCGGACAATTCTTAAATATGGCTAAACAATTTGTAAAACTGAAAAGAACAGACATTAGAGAGGTAATAGAAGAAGCTGAGGATGGTGGCTGATTATGAAAGTACATACAGTGAGAATAAGATGGCCATCTAGGATGGGGCTGAGACAACACTACCAGTAGGTCTGGTCGGTTTAGGTCCTTCATGACCTTCACCTCATGTCGCCCATTCTTGCAGTTTTATAAATTCAGCTTTAACCTAAAAACATGCATCTTGAGTAGGTTAGGGCAATTGATTTAGGAGATTAACTTTTGAATTGGAGTGTTATTTTGGGTCTGGAGTACCCAAAATAACATTCTGGATTATGCTGATTATTGTTGTTTAAGATAAAGATTAACATGGTTTTTATTTTGAACATTCGTGTATAAAACTGTGATTTTGTAAATGAAAGAATAGAACAGTCTTAGAGAGGCTACTCGCACTGTTCTCCTAAATTGCTGGCCTTCTGACAAATTTTGGTGGACCTATTCCCATCTCTGCATAGTGGCTGACACTGACACTGGACCCTCTTTGTCTGGTAACAATTATGGAAGTAGATGACTTCTATCATTCTCAAATTTTGTTATAAATTTGAAATACTTTAAACTTTGGTGAGTACAGAGTGCTCAGGGTCATCCTTGATATTGTACAGTGATCCTAGTCATATACACATGCATATAAACATAAACTCACATAGATAGAGCATCACACCATATGTTTTGCAATTTGTGGATAACTGTTAGATCTATATCAAAGGACTAATGTTGAAAATAAATGGGAAGAAGAGGGGGATTTCAGCACCTCTATACAAGATGTATTGTTGACAAATCTGTATGGAAAACAGCCGGCAACAAGTCTAAGATGCTGAATAAAAGTGGAGGAAACGGTACACAGGTAAATCTCTTCTGTGCAAAGAGCATGAAATGGGTTGGGGATTCACTGAAAATAGGTTTGCCTTAGAATACTGTGATGCTGACCTTGGTAGAAAGAGAAATCCTTCAAGTTATGGCAGGAATAAAAAGGGAAGCACTCAAGTTTGAGACAGAAGAGAGTAAGACAGGATGGAATACAGTGTGTGAGAAGAGAGGTACTCCATGTCCTCTCATGTAAGAGGTAAGCCTGGGTTTCTGTTTTAAGTCAATTACTTAACCTCTGAGCATTCTTCCTTGTGTGCTAAAATGGGGATGATATTTATGACTGCTAGAAAGATAAGGAGTATTATGTAAATAATCTGGTATAAATAAATAAGCATTCAATATTAATAGCTATTAATTCTGGAAGCATGTCATAGCAAAAATAAACAGACTAGGCAAATAAAATGACTTAGAGAAATGAAAATAAAGCCAGAAAGACCACGATCTTTTTTGTTCTAACTCCATATGATCACTTGCCAACTTACTCAGGTGAGTTCCTAAACATCTCTGGAAACTGTCCTTATGTAATCATTGCACTGTAGATCAGAATCATCTTTCTTAGGTAACTACAGGAAGCTCCTAATGCAGCGGTTCTCAACCTGTGGGTCAAGACCCCTTTGTAACAATGAAAATATATCCTGCATATCAGATATTTACATTATTTCATGAAGTAGCAATAAAAATAATTTTATGATTGGGGGTCACCAAAACACGAGGAACTGTATTAAAGGGTTGCGCATTAGGAAGGTTGATAACCATTGTCCTTATGGTACCTCTCCATTATACTCCAGCACCTTCTAATACATTCAGCACATGCTAGTTGTCTAGCTTGCTCTACTGAAATTTTCCTTTTTCTTTTTTTTTTGAGACAGAGTTTCACTTTGTCACCCTCAATAGAGTGCTGTGGCATCACAGCTTACAGCAACCCCCAACTCTTGGGCTTAAGCGATTCTCTTGCCTCAGCCTCCCAAGTAGCTGGGAGTACAGGCACCCACCACAACGCCGGGCTATTTTTTGGGTGTAGTTGTCACTGTTGTTTGGCAGACATGAGCTGGATTTGAACCTGCCAGCTCCAGTGTATGTGGTTGGCACCAGAGCCTCTACTGAAATTTTAAAACTTCTTGGTAATTACCAACAAAATTCCAATAATGTGGCTACTGCCTACCTCTCCAACCTTATCCCAGACTCCACTTGTACTTCCTCAGGAAGTCCTCATCTTTCAAGCACATGAAGATCTTCTTGCCTCTCAGGGCCTACCCACCTGGATTTTCCCTTTGCCTGGCATACCTCAGCCCCCATCACCATCACCAGCTTTGGTCGTGCTAATTTGCTGCTTATAATTTAGTACTTTGCTCATATAGAAATATCTCTGGGGAGGTCATACCTTTCAGTCTAAATTATGATCTTCCTGTTATTAGGTGGACTAGGTGCTGGCATTGGTGCATAGCTTCCCAAGAGGAGTACTTCAAAAGTGACCATAGTGATATTCAGCTTTGAGGTATGTATACTCATTTTCTAGGATGAGTTTGTGGATTTAATTGTCTGACTGTATACATATAACCTATTACCGGTAATTCCACTCCTAGCTCAAAAGAAATGTATACATATGTTCACCAAAAGGCATATGCAAGTATGTTCACAGCAGCATCATGTGTAATAGCTAAAAACTGTAAACAAACTCGCTGCCAGTAGTAGAAAGGATCTTAATTTATAATAGTAAATGTAATTTAAATATATTCATAGAGTGAAATATAGCATAGCCAATGAGAATGAACTAACGTTGGATATATGCAACACCTATGAATGTATCACATAAAGAATGGCCAGTAAAGAAATCCAAAAGCAAAGCTCGGCTCCCATAGCTCAGCGGCTAGGACGCTGGCCACATACACCCAGGCTGGCGGGTTCAAACCTGGCCTGGGCCTGCTAAACAACAATGACAACTGAAACAAACAAACAAAAAAATAGCTGGTCATTGTGGCAGGTGCCTGTAGTTCCAGCTACTTGGAAGGCTGAGGCAAGAGAATAGCTTAAGCACAAGAGTCTGAGGTTGCTGTGAGCTGTGACGCCATGGCACTCTGAGGGCAACACAGTTAAAAAATTCTCTAAAAAAAAAAAAAAAAAAAAAAAAAAAAAGGAAAGAAAGAAAAGAAATCCAAAAGCAAAAGACTAAACACTGTATGATTCTATTTACGTAAAGTTCAAAAACAGACAAAAATAATTCATGGTGCTAGAGGTCAGGATGGTGTTGCTTTGGGAAGGAAAGAGAGCCTAGTGATTGGGAAGGGGCAAATAAAGAGTTCAGAGTCATTAGTTATGTTCTATTTCTTTTCCTTGGTGGTTACATGGATGCATTCACTTCACACAATCATGCTGTAAAATCATAATCATGTAGTTTTCTGAATCTATGGTATATTTGAATTTTTCAAAGAGCAAGAAATAATCAAATGTCTGACAAATGAAAGACTGAACTGCTAAATCTAAGACAAACTGGTCAAAGAGGTTAAATAATTTAAAAGTAAATGAATACTAGTACAAGGAAACAAAAAAGAATACACACGCATATTTACACACACTTTTTTTTTTGGGGGGGGGGAAGGGTCTCACTCTGTTGCTCTGGGTTGAGTTCAGTGGTGCCAAAGTTCACAGCAACCTCAAACTCTTGGATTCAAGCAATCTTCCTGTCTCAGCCTCCCAAGTAGCTGGGACTATAGGTACCCATCACAACACTCGGCTAATTTTTCTATTGTTAGTAGAGACAGGGGTCTCACTCTTGCTCAGGTTGGTCTCAAACTCCTGACTTTAAGCAATCCACCTCCTTTGACTTCTCAGAATGCTAGGAATACGGGTGTGAACCACCATGCCCAGCTATATGTATTTTTTTAGAACGGAAATGCTGCATATCCTAAGAAGAATGAAATAGAAACTGTAGGTAGAATAACTGCTTTGGAAATGAAGAAGGCATACTGGACTGTCAAAGTATAAGAGCATGACAGCTCATGTGGAAGAAGTCTTAGGCCTTGAGTGGAGTTTCCTGATAGTATCTCAGAGATAATGGGCCCTATCTTCTATCATCTGTTACTTACCTGAACACAGGCTTCTGGTTAGCTCTCTTTCAACCATCCATGGCTCTTTTTCTTGTTCCAATAAAGAGATCACAGCTGGCTTAGAATTGGAAAGTCCTGCTCACAAGAAAAGATATGGGACATGGTTATGCTGTGGGTGCCCCAGAAATCAGATCAATCCCTTGGTAATAGAGGAAGAGATGACACTATAGCAAGGCCCAGAGAAAGATGGATAAGATGAAGCTGCAGCTGCAGCCCACTGGAGCTGCCCATTTCTAACTTTTTCATTCCATTCCAGCTCAAACCATTCCTTGGGGAACAGGGAGCAGAAATTCAGCTGGTTACTTGAAGTGAATGAATATTCATAATGGAGAAGGAAGATTCTCAAGGGCAGATTCTGAATTTTGCAGGATAGTTATCCTTACCCACTGAAACCAGGTTGCTGAAATTCTCCAGCATCACTTCTTTGTATAAACTCATCTGACCAGAGTCCAGACATTCCCATTCCTCCTGTGAGAAGTCTATAGACACATCCTTGAACATCATTGATCCCTGAAACAACAAACATGTTTTCACAATGAATGAGTGAAGGAAAGGATGGTAGTAGAGGAGATGACAGAAGGCCCTGCAGCAAAGACAAAGTAAGCAAATTGAAGGGACTGGAACTCTTGTATCAGTAAAAGATATATCTCCTTTGTACAGAAGGATATGTTTAGGAAAGTGCGAGTAGAATGAACTTTTCCACTGACATGAAATAGCAAGCATTCAGCTCAATCAGTAAACTCCTTTGGTATCCTTTTTTCCCTTTAAGTCCCAAGAGAGGGAAAAATCTCATGGACTTTCAAAAGAGTCCAAGCCTCTTATAAGTTACGGTGCCAGCCACATACACGGAGGGTAGGGGGTTTGAACGTGGCTCGGGTCAGCTAAACAATGACAACTGCAACAAAAAATAGCCGGGTGTTGTGGTGGGCACCTGTAGTCCCAGCTACTTGGGAAGCTGAGGCAAAAGAATCACTTAAGCCCAAGAGTTTGAGGTTGCTGTGAGCTGTGATGCCACAGCATTCTACCGGAAAAAAATAAAAAGATATTTTGGAGTAAAATTTCAGAAAGTCAGGTAAAAACAGAACTTTCTGTTCTGTTTGTGTTCAGGAAGGCAACACAAATCATATAAAGTTGTTTGGAAATCAGAATGGAGATGGAATTTTCAACAACACCATTAAAAATAAAAAAACCAACAAATAAATGGAATGGTGTTTGATCTAATTATTAACCATGTAAATCAAATTTAAACCTGTGTGTATGGGGTTAATATGTATAAATATATATCTAAAAAAGGATTTTAAATTCTGACACATATGATATGAAGAAAAGTATAAACCATAGCTCTTTTATACAAAGAAATATGTATGTTTGAAAAATAGTATTTACTGGCCTGTAGGTCAGCGGCTAGGGTGAGCTAGCGGGTTCGAATCCAGCCCGGGCCTGCCCAACAATAAGGACAGCAACAAAAAAATAGCTGGGTATTGTGGTGAGTGCCTATAGTCCCAACTACCTGGGAGGCTGAGGCAAGAGAATCTCTTAAGCCCAAGAGTTTGAGGTTGCTGAGAGCTGTGATGCCATGGCACTCTACCCTTGGTGACAGCTTGAGACTCTGTTTCAAAAAAGAAAAGAAAAATAGTATTTACCATGACCATTTGTTGACACAGGAGAACATTTATGATACTGTTTAGTAAAAATGTAGGATATAAAATGGTAAATGAGGTAAATTTTGATTTTGGAAAAGTGAAAATACATAAATACTAGTTATTTGAGCGGCCAATTTATTTTTTTCTTGGTAATTCCATGTGCTTCAAATTTCTAACATAATCATGCTTTTATTTTAAAATCATAATCGAGTTAAAAGAAGAAAATTTAGTAAGCAGAAGTGGAATCATTTTCAAATAATTGAACATTAGGTATGTGAAAGGTATTGAGCTTTAATACCAAGCTTAATGATTCTTTTCTGCAATGGGAAAATTACAGGGGCCTATAATCAAATGATACATCTTTATTAAGCAAAAATTTCCAGATTAAAAAAAATTTGGTAGGAAACTCCAACACACCTTTGATAATGCTTGTAGAAGTTCATCATGCATTCTTTTCTCCTCTTCTGAGTGACTTACCTGAAGAACCACGGAAGTGGAAGAGGAAAAAGTAATCGTGACAGAGCGGGTTTTTCTTAGCACCTAAATTGTTCAGGTCAGAAGTCATCCCCAGTTCAATCCTCATTACCACCACACACAACGAACGGAGATCAGACGAAGATGCGGCATCCTGTCCGATTCATGTTTCAGGGGAAAACTGAGTTCACTCACTGCTGTCCAGCGCTAGAATCTGACCAGACCTCACAGAGGTTTCCTGGGGACAGAGTTCTGGAGTCACACCTGACACAGCTGACAGGAACCCCATTCCCCTATACACAGTGCTACATACATTTAGGCACAGTCATACTTAAACCAAGGGGACAGAGTCAACCCTGCATAAACGGAGCCATATATGATAATACAGTGACAATCACATAGTTGCACGGGACACACAACTGCAATCGCTGGCACCCTACAGTGTCGCACACAGTCATAAGACGAACACACGCAGTCACAACCCCTTAATGACAGGCATCCTTAACTAGCACATAAAACCGCGGTGTCACAATCTATCTCGCAGACAATTCCACAACCTCCCCTCTTCAAGCCCTACCGGCCTCCGCTATTTTCACCTAAAGCCTTTCCGGTCTTTCCAGATGGGAACCTGCAAACTGAACCGGTTCGCCAGAGAACCAACATTTCTCACCTCACTGCTGTAACAATCCCGCCAGGCGTGACGAAAACGTTCAAATTCCAGCGAAAAAAGCGACAGGCCATAAGGCCCTCTGGGAAATGTGGTCCAGAGAAGAACACAAGCCGATTTTTGTGAGCGCATCACTATGCACACGCGAAACGGCTCTCCAGCAATTCCCAACGTCCAGCTGAGGCTCGCAAACGCGCGTCTGCGCGGAGCGTCGTCCCGGCTCCCGCCTCCTCCCTCACACCGGAAGCGCACGTTCCGCTCTGGCCGGAAGTGGAGTGGGACCGCGGGGCCTCCTGGGAGGTGTTGTGCTCTGGAACGTCTTGGGTGCCAAGGGATGGTTCAGTGTTACCGGCGTCAGTCTGGGGCTTGTCTGCGGGTCACCGTCACCCAGTCTCTCAGGAATTGCGCGCTGGATGCATATTCTGGCATTGCCGGCAGGTGACGCTGCCGAATCCCCGCAGCAGGGAGAAGGGGCGGATAAAAAACAGGGACTCCAAGTTTAGACTGCGGGCTATACCTGCCGCCGGCGGCTGACGAAAAGAGCCGCTTAGGCCCAGAGTGTCCGGAGTAACGGCAGTGGGGAGGGCTCGGGGTACGAGTACGCTACTGGTGAGTTGATGGAACAACTTAGTGTAGGTGCGTGATTCTCACGGGGCATGTGATTGTAAGTGAATGCCATGCCGTGAGTAATTGTGATGGGGGTGATTTTTAAATGTTTTTTTTTTTTTTTGTATTACGGTGATGTTTTTGGTTGTGTGTGATTACGGTGAATGTGTGATATGTATGTGATTGTGATTAAAGGTGTTGTGTAGTGAGTGTGAGCGTGGCGAAGTGCGCGTGATTGTGATAAGTGTAGTGGTACTTGTCTTACCAGAGTTGACTTGTCTGTAGCTTTTGGTAGAGTTGGTAACTGCTTGGGAAAAAACAGTTCCGTATTTGTTTTCTAATGATCCTTCTTCCCCTTTAACCACCCCTCTTTAGTCTCCTTTGCTGCCCTCCCCATCCCTTCCCACCCCCCATGGTGATGAGCCCTGTTCTGTAGCTTTGCGGTTTTCTTTGGTGATCTTGTTCAGGTCCATTATTATTTTATGGCTTGCTGCTTTTATCATTTGTATTAACTAGCTATTGCCACGATAATAAGGATTAACAAAGCATCCCTAAACTCAGTGGCATACAACTAGTACTTATGTTCTCATGTTTGCCCTGTGTTCAGCTGATGTAGGCAGGGGTTGGCTGAGTAGTTGGGCTGCAGGATGAGTTCGGATTTGCTTGGCAAGTGTTTTTTCTGGGGCGTAGGCCAAAAGGACAGTAATTACCATGGTGTGTTCTTTTAATGGATCAACAGAGCTCAGGACAGATTGTGCTTCTGCTTTCAAATGTACTAATGTTACATTAACCAAAACAAATCACATGTGACTGGAATTCCACAGATGCTCAAGCCCCGTATTTAAAATGGTTTAGTAGTTGTTGCATATAACCTACATATATCCTCCCATTCAACCGTATGCAGTTTCTTGGCTTCTCTGGGCCATTTGGAAGAAGAGTTGTCTTGGGCCACACATTAAATAAATACACGAACACTAATGGAAGCTGATAGAGTAAACAAGGAGGTTGTGAGCATAGTTTTCGAGATATCCACCACCACAGATAAGCAAAAAAGGCCTTAACATAATCTGCCTGTGGCCCACAGGCCAGGGTTGGACACCCCTACATCATCTCTAGATTACAATAACCCAATACAATGTAAATACTACATAAATAGTTGTTACACTGTATTATTTAGGGAATACTAACTAGGAAAAAAGTCTGCATGTTCAGTATGGAAACAACTAAATAGGCTTAATTACATTTTCTTTTTTATTTTTCTAGAGAGGAGAGAAATTAGGCTAGTAAGTCACATGCTTTCCAGGTCTTATCTCTTGTTTATTTATTATTTTTATAGATTTATGGGGTACATGTGCCCCATAGATTTGTTACATACATATATTGCATCTTACTACATTTTTGATCCGAGGTTGGTATCCAAGAATGTGGAACTTGTCCATATGGAGGACCAACTGTGTGTGTGTTCTGGTAAAATATGCAGCATATTTAACATTTATCACTTTAACCATATTTGTGTGTGGTTCAGTGACATTAAGTACATTCACATTGTTATGCTACCATCCATCCACAGAACATAACACTTTTCATCTTGCAAAACAGAAACTCAGTGGCCATTAGACAATAACTCTGTCTCCCTCCCTCCCTGCCTTCCTCTGGCAACCACTATTCTACTTTCTATCTCTATAAATTTGACCCTTTTAGGAACCTGATATAAGCAGAATCATGCAGTAATTGACCTTTTGTGACTGCTTTAATTTAGCATAATGTCCTTTTGGTTCATTGTATTAGAATTTCCTTTTTAAGTTTGAATGATAATATATACGTTATAAATGGGAAAACATTTTGTTTAATTTATTCATCAATGGATGCTTGGGCTGCTTCTACCTTTTGGCTATTACAAATGACACTTCTATAACATAAGCAAACAAATATCTGAGTCCCTGTTTTTATTGGGGGGGGGTATATACTTAGAAGTAGAATTGCTGGATCATGTAGTAATTCTGTTTTTAATTTTTTTGACTGCCATGCTATTTTCTAAAGTGGCTGACTATAGAAATATTTTATGTTTTATCAGTATATATTTTTGAGTAGCTATTATCAGTATCAAAATAGAGCAAATAAATTCCTTTTTTTTTTTTTTTGTTTTGTTTGTTTGTTTTTGTTGTTGTTGTTGTTTTTTTTTTTTTTTTTTTTTTGGTGCAGTTTTTGGCCAGGGCTGGGTTTGAACCCACCACCTCCAGCACATGGGGCTGGCACCCTACTCCTTTGAGCCACAGGCACCACTCCATAAATTTTATGGAGTTCAGTTGAGGTGGTAAATGAACAGTGTATGTAATAACTAAGTTACAATCTTGTGCTGCATAATGACATTTTGGTCAATGATACATAGTATATGACCGTGGTCCCATAAGATTATAATGGAGCTAAAAACTTCCTGTCAGCTACTGACTTCCTAGATGTTGTAACATCTCTTAGTGCAGTGCATTACTCACATGTTTATAGTAATGCTGGTGTAAACAAATATACTTTGTATAAAAGTGTAGCTTGTTGGAGGTGGCGCATGTGGCTCAAAGGAGTAGGGTGCTGGCCCCATATTCCGGAGGTGGTGGGTTCAAACCCAGCCCCGCCAAAAACTGCAAAAAAAAAAAAAAAAAGTGTAGCGTGTAAAGTTACATACAGTACAGATTGTTGGTGGCCCACACCTGTAATCCTAGCACTTTGGGAGGCTGAAGCAGGTGGATTGCTTGAGCTCAGGAGTTCAAGACTAGCCCAAACAAGAGCAGGAGCAAGACTCCTTCTCTATTAAAAATAGAAAAACTAGCTTGATCAAATCCCAGTTATTTTGCAATTGCCAGGGGGAGGGGGGTCTTCCTCATAAAGTTTTTTCCCAGGCCAAAATCTTTAAGCATTTCCCCCACACTCTCTTCTAGAATTTGTGTTGTTTCATGTCTTAAATTTAAATCTTTTATCTAGCAAGAATAGATTTTTGTCAGTGGTGAGAGGTGTGAGTCCAGTTTCAGACTTCTGCATGTGACTAAACAGTTCTCCCAGCACCATTTGTTAAATAAGGATTCTTTTCCCCAGTGCATACTTTTGTTAGGCTTATCAAAGGTCAAACGACAATGTGTTATCTATTTTGTTCCATGGTTTTACATCTCTATTTTTGTGCCAGTACCATGCTGTTTTGATCACTATAGACTTGTAGCATAAACTGAAATCTGGCAACGTGATGCCTCCAGATTTGTTTTTATTTCTGAGAGTTGTATTTGTTATTCAGGTTTCCTTCTGTTTCCATATGAATTGAAGTAGTACTATTTTTTCAAGATCTTTAAGGTATAACATTGGTGCTTTGATGAGGATTGTATTAAATCTATAATTGCTTTGGGTAGAATGGACATTTTATCAATGTTGATTCTTCCCAGCCTTGAGCATGGTATGTTTTGCATTTGTTAACATCTTCTGCTTGGCTTGACTGTTGTTTGAATATATGAAGGCTAATGTTTGAGGTTATTGATTTTGAATCTTGAGACGCTGCTGTATTCCTTGATCATTTCTAAGAGCTTTGTAGTTGAGTCCCTGGGGTTTTCCAGGTATAAGATCATGTCAGCTGCAAAGAGTGAGTGTTTGATCATCTCTGTTCCCATTTGAATACCTTTGATCTCCTTCTCTTGCCTGAATGCAATGACTAGGACTTCCAGCACTATGTTGAATAGCAGTGGAGACAGTGGGCATCCTTATCTAGTTCCAGATCTGAGAATGCTTTCAGTTTTACTCCATTCAATATGATATTGGCTGTGGGTTTGCTGTAGATGGCCTCTATCAGTTTAAGAAATGTCCCGTCTAAGCCTGTTTTCTGGAGTGTTTTTATCATGAAAGGATGCTAGGTAATATTTCTGATCAATTGAGAGAATCATATGGTCTTTGTTTTTGATTCTATTTATGTGGTGAATTATTTATGGATTTCTGTATGTTGAACCAACCCTTCATCTCTGGGATGAAATCCACTTCATCATGGTGTATAACTTTTTAAATATTTTGTTGTATTCTGCTTGCTAATAACTTATTGAATATTTTTGCATTGATATTCATTAATAATATTGAGATATAGTTTTCTTTTTTTATTGGGTCCTTTCTTGGTTTGGGGATCAGGGTGATATTTGCTTCATGGAGTATGTGGGGAGGATTCCTTCCATTATAAATAGATTACACAATATAAGAACTAGTTCCTATTTGAAGTGTTTTGTTTTGTGACAGAATCTCACTATGTTGCCCTCTGTAGAGGTTGTGGCATCACAGCTCACAGCACCCTCAAGCTTTTGAACTTAAGTGATTCTCTTGCTTCAGCTTCCCTAGTAGCTGGGACTATAGGTACCTGCCACAACACCTAGCTATTTTTTTGGTTGCATTTGTCATTATGGTTTAGCAGGCCTGGGCCGGGCTCGAACCTGCCAGCCTCGGTGTATGTGGCTGGCACCCTACTCACTGAGCTATGGGTGCCAGGCCCCTATTTGAAGTTTGGGTAGAATTTTGGTGTGAAATCATCTGGTCCAGGACTTTTCTTTTGGGGGAGATTTTGTATAATTGATCCTATTTCAGTGCTTGGTACAAAATTTCTAATTCTTTCTGGTTGAGTTTTGGAAGGTAGCATGCTTCCAGGTATTGGTACATTTTCTCTACATTTTCATATTTCTGGGAATAGAGTTTTTGGCAGTAATTATTGAGAATCTTTTGTATTTCTGTGGAATTTGTTGTTATTTTCCCATTATCATTTCTGATTGAAGTTATTAGAGAGCTTATTTTTCTGTTTCTAATTTTTCTGTTTATTAATTTTATTAATCTTTTCAAAGAGCCAACTTTTTGTTTTGCTGATCTTCCAAATAATTCTTTTGTTTTTAATTTCATTTAATTCTATTCTAATTTTGGTTATTTCTTTTCTTCTGCTGGGTTTGGGATTGGATTGTTCTTCCTTTTCCAGTCACTTGAGGTGGCCCATTATGTTGTTGACTTCCTCTCTTTTTGTCTTTTTTCTTTTCTTTTCTTTTTTTGTTTTTTGTTTTTGGAGACAGAGTCTCACCCTGTTACCCTGGGGTTGAGTGCCATGGTGTCATAGCTCACAGCAACCTCAAACTCTTAGGCTAGAGTGATTCTCTTGCCTCAGTTTCCTGAGTAGCTGGAACTACAGGCACCTGGCTGTTTTTTTTTTTTTTTTTTTTTTTAGAGACGGGGTCTCATCTTGCTCAGGCTGCTCTTCAACTCCTGAGCGCAAGCAGTCCACCCGCCTGGGCCTCCCGGAGTGCTGGGATTACAGGCCTTTCTGTTTTCTTGATGAAGGCATATAGTACTATAAATTTCCCTGTAAGGACTGCTTTTGCAGGATCCCATAGATTTTGATAATTTGTGGCTTCAAGGGTACCACAAACAAAATAAACAGCCTTCAGAATGGGAGATTTTTGCATGCTATGAATTTCACGAAGGCTTGATAACTAGAATCTATGGAGAATTCAATTTAAACAATAAGAAAAGAACAAACTACTCCCTCTATAAATGGGCAAGAGACTTGAACAGAAACTTCTCCAAAGATGACAAATGGCCAAGAAACTCATGAAAAAATGCCTATCGTCTTTAATCATCAGAGAAATGCAAGTCAAAACCTCTCTGAGATATCTCTAAGTCTAGTAAGATTAGCCCACATCACAAAGTCCCCAAACTGCAGATGCTGGCATGGATGTGGAGAGAAAGGAATACTTCTACACTGTTGGTGGGATTGCAAACTAATACAATGTTCATGGAAAGAAGTAGGGAGAATCCTCAAAAAACTGAAAGTTGATCTTCCATTTGATCCC
The DNA here is from genome assembly GCA_963574355.1 of Loris lydekkerianus. Classification (NCBI taxonomy): domain Eukaryota; kingdom Metazoa; phylum Chordata; class Mammalia; order Primates; family Lorisidae; genus Loris; species Loris lydekkerianus. The sequence continues at coordinate 17,751 of CAUYPK010169109.1, forward strand.
TCAATTCCATTCCTAGGTATATACCCAGAAGAACAAAAATCATTTTACCACAAAGACATCTGCACCAGAATGTTTATTGCAGCTCAATTCATAATTGTCAAGTTGTGGAAGCAACCCAAATACTCATCAACCCATGAAAAGATCAACAAATTGTGGTATTTGTATTTCATGGAATAGTGTTCAACCATAAAAGATAGAGACTTTACATCTTTTATGTTTACCTGGATGGAGCTAAAATACATAAAAGAATACTAAGAAGAATACTAATACATAGAATACTAAGAAGATCTTATTAAAATATTGTAAGAATGGAAAAATAAATATTCACTGTACTCAATACTAACGTGAAATCAATATATAAACAATTACATGCTTGTATGAACAATAAAACACAAATATAGTCTAGTATGGGAGTAGGGGGAGGAGGACAATAGACCGAAGGAGGGAGGGCACTTGGTAGGATCTTACCTAATGGACACAATGTGTGGGTGTATACCATGCCCCTTGGGTGAGGGGTTCTCTTACAACCGGACCTTGACCGTGGAGGTCAGAACAATGTAATCTAAAATAAATAAATCCCTTAGTATGAAAAATAAGTAAATTTGGGAGTAAGAAAAATAAATAGAAAAACTAGATGAGCATTGTGCCAGGTACCTGTATTCCCAGCTACTTGTACAATGAAATAGTCTACTGACATGTTTCTCAGAATGTATTCCCATCGTTAAGTGATACATTACTGTACAATGAAGGTGATAATCCTCATGAAAAAAAGTGGTAACCATGTGAGGGACATTAAGAGTATATCCTAAGCATAGTACTTCTTAAAAATTTTTTATAATTTGAAGTTTTAATTTTTTTATTTCTGTCCTAGCATGTGGTACCAAGATTAGTCTACTTACTTATGAATCTTCCTTTATCCTTAGTTTAGTAAAGGCTCATAGTAGATGGTAAATTAATATATCTTACCTTAATATCTATTTCTTTTACTTGTCCAGTATCATTAGGACATGTTATAATCCTCATTTCAAATGAAAGGTCTTGGAATTCTAAATTGTGGCTGTTTCTATTCAATTACCAAGGTAACACAAATAGGAACCTAGAGTAGTTGAACATTTAATGATGTTCTTTTTTGCTACGTATCTGGAGTTGCTGCAGTCTGTTTTTTGACTCAACTTTATATCTTTCACTGCATTGATCCTACACCTTTATACTCATGGAGGATATTTGAAGAGCAGATACATGAATATCATTTGTTTTTAGACTCTTGGTGTCTCTGTTGAGTACCTGGTTTAGCCTGGGTTGCTGAGTCTTAGAGTTTCCTATGAGAATCCTGCTAGTCTCAGCAATTGGGTTCTCTGGTCAGTGACTCCAGTGAGTATGAATTACAAGCAAGGGCTTGTTTGGGGGCTTTTGCTTTTATCTCCTACTGTGTTAACAAATTATCTAAAATATTAATGGCTTAAACAACAGTGTACACCACCTCTCACAATTTCTATGGGGGGGAGTGTTTAGATGGGTATTTTGGCTTGAACATCTTATGAAGGTACACTCAGGATGTTGTGAGGGCTGTAGTCATCAGATGGCTGGCCTTTGGCTGGAAGATTTGTTTCTAGGATGACTGGCAAAGTTAGTGTTAGCTGTTCATAGGAAGCCCCTCCCTAGCACTGATTGAATAAATTCATGGTGTGGCAGCTGACTTCTCTCAAGGTACATGATCCAAAGGCTGAGGCAAGAGGATTGCTTGAACCCAGGAGTTTGAAGTTGCTGTGAACTATGACTCCATGATGCTGTAGCTTGGGGCAATAGAGTAAGAGTGTCTCAAAAAAAAAAACAACAAAAAAAAAACATGATCCAAAAATGTTAAAGACAGAAGCCACAATGTCTTTTATGACCTAACCTTGGAGGTCACACACCATCATTTCTGCAGCGTCCTATTGGCTATGTAGGTCAAACCTATTGAGTGTGGGGTCTACAAAAGTCATAAATACCAGAAAACAGTGATCACTGCCAGGGATGGGGGTTAATCATAGGATAGCCTGAGTAAAGCATCGCTAAACTGGATTTGTGTCCTAACCTGTAGGTCCTGGTTCCACAAGGATAAAACATCTGTGGTGTGAGTAGAAAGAAGCCTGAAGTATCTATCATATAAAGAGACCTTCTGACCTGAGACCTGCCTCAGAGGCTGGAGAGCCCTGGGAAAGGGTAGATCCTGAAGTTGCTGGAACTGCAGTTTATCTTGACCCTTCTGCCCAGAACAGGAAATGTGTGAATGACTGACTTCTCATCCTTCAGAAATCAGCAAATAGCTGTGTGACAATGGAGCGTTTGACCCACATGATGGAAAGGAGAGGTAGGTGAGGTGGCTCAGAGGTGAGCAGAGCTTAAGAGAAAAGGCTGTTATGTTCAGATACAATGTGAAAGACTTAGGAAATTAAATACTCTGACCAAGAAAGTTCACATGGGTGTTATTGACTGTGCAGGGTAGATGTTTGTTTTTTATTTTATTGATTTAACTATTTGATTTTTTAAAATTTAAATGTAATTTGTATTTTTTAAAAGAGCACATTTAAATATGTTTTTAAATGCTATTATATTTTATACAAACAAAATTTCTTATCCCATACCTTCTCATCTTCTATTTTCATTCCCCAGAGGCAACTACTTTAAACATTTTTATCTGGATATTCTGATATTCAACCTTGCTTTTCTGAACGACATCTTTATACTGCTAATGCTTGATTTCTCAGTTTTAGATATTTTCTATTGATTTTTAACAACGAAGCTAAAGATTTAGCCTTCTTTTACTACCTAACTCCTTCCTCGTCACCAGTGCCCCAACACACTGTACCCCTTATCCTTTTTTCTAATATAGTGTTTTATTTGAGGTTGGAGGTTGAACAAATGTTAGGATCTATACGCATTTTCTTTTATGTTAGTCAGATTCCCCAGCAAGAAATCCCGGATTTTGCTTGAGAAGTATAGGCCAGAATTCCTAATTTGGAGGCAAACAAAGAAGATTAGGGGATGAACTTATCTTGTAATATGAGGACTTTTTTACTTAATTATTTTTTCTCTACATTGCTTTGACCCCACCTTTATCTGGATCTGGTATGCTTGAAATCCAGAGCCTGTCTCAATCAGTGTATCTAGAGAAAAAAAATCTCTAAATCTTCTGTTTTCCATTGTTAGGTGAAAGAAGGCATCAGGTGGTCGTAACATCTTCTTATAACATTTTGCATTCAGTTCTGTTTTTGAAAATGAATCCTAAACTCCTGTCTGCAGACATATGTAGTTCCATTCCTGAGCTTTTCTAGGGTCCTGCCATGGCTTCCCTGCCCTCCCCCTACACGCACTTAAGCTTCAGCTTTTTCTGGTTAAGTTAGATACAATTCACCCATTTCTTCTCTAGCTTCCAAAATTTTTCTGTCATCATTTATATGCTGAAGTTTTCTGTATTTGTTTTACTTATTAGTTTTAACTTCTTTTTGTTCTTTTACTAACTTGTGGTTGGGTTTGGGAGAGAGCAGAAATAAGATTGCAAGTTTTCAATCTTCCATACTTAACCAGAAGTCCCTAAATTTTTTAGGGTAAAACATAAATCAGGTTATTAAAACATAAATCAGGTAAAAATTTTTAAAAATCAACAAAAATTTTCATTAAAGTTATGACTGTATTTCATTCTATCATATGAATTTATGAATGTTTTCATTGCTTTAACCAGTCTGTGATCAAGATATTTTTCTAAATTGTTTACTTATTTACCTTATCTAAATTCTTTATGATAAAAAAAATTTTTTCTTTTTTTTTTTTTTTTTGAGATGGGTTCTTGGTATCTTGCCAAGGGTGGCTTTGAACTTTTGGACTCAAGCAATTTTCCTGCCTTAGCCTCCTAAGTAGCTGAGACTAGAAATATGCCCCACATTCCCCAGTTTAAAAATATCATTTTAAAGGCTATCCTGGCTCAGCACCAGTAGCACAGTGGTTATGGTGCCAGCTACATACACTGAGGCTGGCAGGTTCGAACCCGGCCAGGGCCAGCTAAACAACAATGACAATTGCAACAAAAAGGAATAGCCAGGTGTTGTGGCGGGCTCCTGTAGTCCCAGCTACTTGGGAGGCTGAGGCAAGAGAATCACTTAAGCCCAAGAGTTTGAGGTTGCTGTGAGTTGTCATGCCTCGACACTCTACCGAGGGTGACATAGTAAGACTCTTGTCTCAAAAAAAAGGGAAATAAAAAGACTCAGTGCCTTTTGCACAGTAGTTACAGCACCAACCACATACATTGAGGCTGGCGGGTTGGAACCTGGCCCAGGCCAGCTGAACAACAATGACAACTGCAACAAAAAATAGCTGGGCATTGTGGCGCGCACCTGTAGTCCCAGCTACTTGGGAGGCTGAAGCGAGAGAATCACTTAAGCCCAAGAGTTTGAGATTACTGTGAGCTGTGATCTACAGCACTCTACTGAGGGCAACATAGTGAGACTCTTTGTCTTAAAAAAAAAAAAAAAAAAAAAAAAAAGGCTATCCTAATCTTTAAGTCTTTCTGGTATTTATTATTATATACGTAAGATAAATTTCTTATTGGGAATAAAACAGCAATGTCCTAGTGAAATACTGTACTGCCAGTAGATTCATAGAGTATCCTCAACTTAGCCCTTTAGAAATCTCTTTCAGACCCTGCATGGTAAAATTAGTCATCCGTGTATGTTTCAGTGTCTCTGTAACAAGATGGTTGTTAACATTTCTTATGGCTTCAAGGATTATGGTTGTTAAAATTTCTTATGGCTCCAAGGACTATTCATCTGTAGGGGATCTTACAGCCACCTAGTACTAAAGATTTTTGTATTCCTTTTTCTGGAACCCTGAAGCAAATACGTTTTATTTGTTTTCCCTCAGCTTGGTGTTCTCAGGATTATTCCCTTTCCAAGGAAGAAGAGGATACAACCAGATCTCTTGTACGTTTTTAAGCATTTATTTGTTTCCTGCATTATTTTTAAATGCAGTTACAGTGGGTTGCTGTAACTTACCAGTAAGCTGGAAAAACTCAATCCATGTCAATCAAAGTGAAGAAATATACAGATAGAAAATCAGAACCAGGGGGAAATTTGTAATATGGCTATGTAAAAGAAGGTACATAAAGAATTACTGAAGTTGAATCCAAATTTGAATATGATCTGAAGAGTAAAAGCAAACTTGGGCACAAAAATTTATTTCATAATTAACACTATGAGGGAAAAACGTAAAACTGTTTAAGGAAAGAAAAACCTTTCATTGGCACCAAGGTCAAAAAGAAATTCTGAAATACAGTCACCCCTCCATATTTATGAGTTTGGTATCCATATATTCAACCAACTGGGGACCAAAAATATTTTTTAAAAACAGATGGTGTATTTATACTGAAAATAACAGACCATTTTTTCTTGTCATTTTCCCATAAACAGTATAGTATAACAACTATTTACATAGCTTTTACATTGTATTAGGTATTATAAGTAATTTAGAAATGACTTAAAATATGTGGTAGGATATGCCTTGGTTATATGTAAATACTACATCATTTTATACAAGGGACCTGAGTGTCTATGGATTTTGGATTTTGGTATCTATATAGGGTCCTGGAACCAATTCCCCATGGGTACTAAAGTACAACTATAATTCTGTAATTCTTATAATTTTAAGCCTAGTCAGTTAATACATTAATGAACTCATGTCTTTCAAATTATCCTATATACTGATGGTGCCAAAAAAAAAGTATACACATTTTTAGAAAGAAAAAACTGTATTAAAATTGACTCAAACAATGACTCAAACATGAACATGACTCAGTCATGTTTGACTTCTGCAATTATAAGAAATACAGGATCTTATATGCAAGATCTGTATATTTTATCTTGTATTTCTTATAATTGCAAGTCAGATGGCTTATCCAGTTAGTTCTCCAATTGGTCCTATGGTTCTCTAGCCCTGGACAGACTTGAGTTCAGATCTTGGCTTAGTGATTTGTAAAGTGCATGACTACAGGCAAGTTCCTTAATCACTTTATGTTTGGTATATCATCTGCAAATGGGGATGATAATGGTACTTATCCCATAGGAATATTGGGAGGGTTAAATGTGTATAGTAAGTGCTCCTTAAATGATAGTTACTGTTAATCATATTAGCTATATAATCTTTCCTACCTGAGACAGTTTTGGGATGTGTTCACTGTATTCGTTGGCCTCCTTTTTAGTTTAACATGTAGCCCATAAGATGAAAGAAAAGGTTCCCTGATTTGGGTTTATAAAATCGATTGTTTCCTTTAATAAACAACCACAAACCCTGTAAAATGACAAAGCTGAAATACAGCAAAAATAATGTAAACAATCATTAAAAACCAATAATTAAGAAAATAGAAAATCGAGTGAAGAACATGAACAAGCAATTGGAAGAAATGTAGGTGGACAAAAACTATTTTAAAATAATATCCCAAGGCCAGGTGCAGTGTGGTTCATGCTTGTAATCCTAACACTCTGGGAGCCCAAGGCAGGTAGATTGCTTGAGCTCAGGAGTTGAAGAGGAGCCTGAGCAAGAGTGAGACCCCATCTCTACTAAAAAATAGAAAAAATTAGCCAGATGTTGTGGTATGCACCGGTAGTCCTATCCACTCAGGAGGCTGAAGGAAGAGGATCTTTTAAGCCCAGGAGTGTGAAGTTGTGAGCTATAATGTCACAGCCCTCTACCCAGGGCAACTGAATGAGACTCAGTCACAAGAAAATGAATAAATAAATAAATAAAAAATAAAAATAATATCCCAAAGAAACTGACAATTCAGAGTTGTAGATATTTTTGCAGAATTTGGGGGTAATGGCCATTCTTTATGCAAAAATTCCAAATTATTAGTTCACACATGCATTTTCTTTTCTTTTCTTTTTTTTTTTTTTTTTTTTTTTGAGATAGAGTCTCACTGTGTCACCCTACTGTCACAGCTCACAGCAACCTCAAACTCTTGGGCTTACGCAAGTCTCTTGCCTCAGCCTCACAAGTAGCTGGAACTACAGGTGCCCGCCACAATGCCTAGCTATTTTTTGTTGTAGTTGTCATTGTTTAGCTGGCCTGGGCCGGGCTTGAACCTGCCAGCCTTGGTATATATGGCTGGTGCTGTAACCACTGTGCTACGGGTGCCAAGCCACATTTTATAGTATTTTAATCACTGTAACTATAATAACCCTGTTTGCTTGGGTAAGGATTTCTCCACTTCCCTCCACACATTTGTTGTTAGTTTTTCAAAATTTTCTCAGCTACTTTGGGACCTGCGTGCTTCCATCTCTATTTTAGAATCAGTTTATCTAGTTCTAAGAAGTCTTGTTGAAGATTTTAATTGGAATGGCAAAGAATTTATAGACTAGGGTGGTACCTGTGGTTCAAAGGAGTTAGGGCACTAGCCCCATATACCAGTATACCAGAGGGAGGTTCAAACCCGGTCCTGGCCAAAAACTGCAAAAAAAAAAAAAAAAAAAAGGAATTTATAGACTACTTGGAGAAGAATTGAGTGAATTTTTTTTTTTTTCTATCTTTCATAATCGGAGATGTTTCAATTTAGGTGAACTATTAATATAATTCACTGTTTTCAAGAGGAAAACATAAGGGGGTCTTGAGTTGGGTTGAAGAATCCAAATACCAAGTCCCTTACCTCTTATTTGGTCTAAGCTGTGAACAACATATTAGGATTTCCTCTCCCAGTGGGTTTCATCTAAAAGGAGCAGTCACTATTTTATCTTCTCCTCTAATTATGTCTGGGCTTTTTTCGGTTTGAGGTGAGGAAGTAGGAGGAGGAGGAAGAAAAATGAGGTCGTCTGAACAAGTAAGTTCAGGTTTCAGAGGAGCAGAAGAAGAGACAGTTTCTGGTGCCTTCCGGATTTCGGAAGTAGTTTTTGCTTGTTTCTTTAATCCCAAGACAGTCTTAGGTGTTTTTTTTTTTTTTTTAATTAACTTCCTGGATGGAGGCATTTTATCATTTGTCTTTTGGATGATTCCTGGTGCCCACTCTAGGATCACCCCCATTCGTGTGTATGTGTGTGTGTATGTATGTATGTATATGTGTGTGTGTATATATATATATTTTTGTTTGTTTGTTTTGTTTTTGTTTTCTTGAGACAGAGTCTCACTTTGTTGTCCCTGGTAGAATGCCATGTCATCATAGCTTACAGCAACCTCAGACTCATGGGCTCAAACAATTCTCTTGCCTCAGCCTCCTGAGTCGCTGGGGCTACAGGCTCCTGTCACAACGCCGGGCTGTTTTTTTAGGGGCCTATTTTTGCTTCTGCTCAAGCTGGTCTCGAACTCGTGAGCTCAGGCGTTTTGCCCACGTTGGCCTCCCATAGTGCTAGGATTATAGGCATGAGCCACTGCACTCTGCCCCTATTCATATTTTTTATTTGGAGCCTTCTCTAATTATGTATGCAAGAAAACCAATTTGGGAATTTTGGAAGTCCCCCATTTTGGAAACCTTAGACCTTAGTCATCCTTAGTAAAATCTTTCCACTTATACAAATACTTGCAAGTAGAGGTGCAGTAATTATCAAACACAATCAGCCTAAAGGGGATGTTCCCTTGCCTTTCTTTTTTTTTTTTTTTACCCCTCTGGCAATCTGACTAGAGTGCTGTGGCATTATGGCTTACAGCAACTTCAATTTCTTGGGCTCAAGCAATCTTCTTGCCTCAGTTTTTCTATTTTCAGTGGAGATAGGGTCTCATTATTTACCAAGCTGGTCTCAAACTCAAGTGATCCATTACCCAATCAACATCTAAAAATAAACCGAGACCATCAACCAAGAATTGGAGGTTCAGGGCTCAGGAAGACTTAATCAGGTTCTACTCAAGGAGAAACTTGAATTTAGGGCAGGTTTGGGTGAGAATCAATGGGCCGGTCCTGGTACCTTTGCTTCAGGTCAGGTGCCTCCTTCAGGGGGTCCACATTGGGTACAAGGTATTGTTGACCAAAAAACCCAAACTCTGTGAGAGGTTTGTTTATTCTGAGCTGAATATGTATGACTGCAGCCCGGGGGACATGGTCTCAGGGATATTGAGAAAATATGCCTGGGGCAGTAGGGATACGGTTTAGTTTTATATATTCATGGAGGTAAGAATTATGGTTAAAACCGTAAATCAATAACATGAAATGTATCCATCGGTTTAGCCTAAAAAGGCGGGATAGCTTGTAAGTGGGAGCTTACAAGTCATAGGTGGGTTGTAGGGATTCTTTAATTGGCAATTGGTTATAAGAATTAAGCTTTGTCTAAAGACCTGGAGTCAGTAGGAAGGGATAATTGAGTTAAGGTAAGGGGTCTGCTAGAATGCTTGAATTAAGATAAGGGAGTCTTCTGTCACGTGATGCCATATCTGAATGAGGTTGGAAAGTAAGCCACATTATCCTGGATTAATAAAAGCACACTTAAAGAGATTTTATTGTTTGTAGGCATGACTTCCCAGGCCCCTTAGGAAGGAATTGGGGCCACAGAAATGAAAAGATCAGAGTTAAGGAAGGGAATGTAAATGTAAGGTATTCTATGTACCTGATCCCCAGTAAAATAAGCATAACTTGCACAAAATATTTAAAACTTAATCAGTCTACTAATGCCTGTAATCCTAGCACTCTGGGAGGCTGAGGCGGGTAGATAGCTTGAGTTCACGAGTTGGAGACTAGCCTGAGCAAAAGCAAGACCCCATCTTTACTAAAATAGAAAAACTGAGGCAAGAGGATCGCTTGAGCCCAAGAGTTGGAAGTTGGTATGAGCTATGACACCACAGCACTCTATCCAGGGCAACAGCTTGAGACTCTGTCTCAAAAACAAAAACAAAAACTTAATAAGTCTAATAAATTAGACAAACACTGGTGAAAAACATTTTTAGAAAATTAAAGTTTCAGGAAATTATCCTAAGGGCATAAAGCAAATAGAGAACCATTTACTGTAATCAGGAAATCTAAAACTTGTTAAAAACTATGATAGTCTGTGGCATCTGAGCCACAATTTGATAGATATAAATACCTGATAAACACGATATTGGATATTGAATAAACAGTTTTTAATGAATTCTGACTGCTGGATACTAAGTAAACAAGTTCTTATATGTTTTGATCACAATGCCTGATTTTGATGACTTCAAACTAATCAGGAATTCCTATGTTTTTACAGGTGACAGTGACATTTAACGATGTGGCTGTGGACCTCACCAAGGAGGAATGGCAGCAAATGAAACCTGCTGAGAGGATCTTGTACCGGGATGTGATGTTGGAGAACTATAGCAACCTAGTCACAGTGGGTAAGAGTAGCTTTGCAATTTAATAGAGAATTCTTTTCCATTTCTGATAAGTGTGAAGATTTTAATTTGTCAAATGAGTCTGGCCGTTACTTTCTTCTCAAGATTATATGTACACCAGTCTTCAGGGTAAAGCCTAATTACCCTATGCTGTTGTGGAAGTTCATTCATTTTCCTCTTTCCTAAACCCTCAAAGGTGGACTCAGTTTAAGATCTGGATGGTTGTCTCCAGCATTAACATCCATGCCCTTTGCTATTCCATAGGCTGTCAAGTCACCAAACCAGCTGTGATATTTAAGTTGGAGCAAGAAGAAGAGCCATGGGTGATGGAGGAAGGAATGTTTGGAAGGCACTGTCCAGGTAAAAGTGAAAAGCAGCTCTGAATGAGAAAATCACATGACAATTGTTCAGTGAAGGGTTAATACCATTTCATATTTTCCAAGATTTTCTTTAAGGCCCTAGTCTTCTAGAGTGATAAATGGGATGGAATGCCTTGGATTATTGTGACATTTCTAGATATTCTTCTTATACATACTGTGTATCTCAGATACTTTCCTATTTTGGAGGGCCAGTAGTTGTTTTCAATTTCAGGATGCCAACCTTCACTAATCCATTTGCAGCTTTCCATTCAGGATTTATTGTCCCTCTCAGTGATTCTTAGGCTCTACTTTATAGAGCCCTTTTTTTTAATAATCATGGTTTTATTTCCTTATGCATTTAGGATTTAATGATGGTGTAATATTTAAAAACATGTTTGTTTCATACTTAGGTTCCTTTTAATTTCTTTCCTTCTTTCCATTTTGAAAAACATCTAATTGTGGTTGTTTCCAATTGTATTTCACAACTATCACAATCCCTTGACTTAGAAATTTAAAAGTTTCTGGCTTAGAAAGCCTGTGAGTTCTCCTTCTTGCTTATCCCTACCTTCTGTTCCTTTAATTATTTGAAAATAGAGTATTTGCATGGTTGATTAAAAAATATAAATACTACAAAAGATACACTGAAAAGTAAGTCTCCCTATTATCCTTGATTCTCAGCCCCTTCCTTTCTTTCCTTAGTTATATACCCTTCCATTTCAGAGTTATCCCAGCTATTCTTAATTGATCATTTTACAATATGAATTTTAGACTTAACTATCAATTTCCAGACAAAATCTGTTCTAATTTTTATTGGGATTGTGCTAGATATGTACTTTAACTCTCAGAGATCAGACATCCTTATGTTGCCAGAGTTTTCTATCCAAGAACGTACTCTGTCTTTGTTCAGACCTCCATAGTCTACTTTGGTCTCCTTCGCTTTTATATATTTCTTGTTTATTTCTTGTTTCTAATACTTAGGTATAAGAGAACAAAAATCAATACTTTAAGAATTGGGAAGAAAGCTATAAAACTATCTTTATTTACTGATTATAAGATTGTATCCCTGAAAAAAACAAGGGGGTCACCTGAAAAGGTACAAGAAGTAGAAGGAGAGTTCAGTGAAGTGATAGGATATCAAATTAACAAATAAAGATCAATAGCTCTCATATATATGTCAACAACTACATAGAAGATATTAAAGAAAGGAAACTACATTTGTAGTAATAATGGTAAAGATAAAATATTCTTCTGGGATAAAATAAAATTCCATCCTTGTTAGCTTATAATTTAGTGGAAACTAGAATCCCTAAGGTTTTTCATATAAGAAAATATCTTTTTTAATACATTTGGTTGATAGTTGGCTATATATAAAATTCTCAAGCCATACTTGCTTTCCCAAATGTTTTGGTGGGTAGTTCCTTGAAAGCTTTTAGACAATTCTCTGTTGCTTCCTAAGTTCGAATGTTGCTTATAGAAGACTGAAACCTGATTATTTCCTTTCATAATGACCTATTTATCCAGATGCCTGAATGCCTTTATTCTGTAAAGCTTTACAGCTTTATTAGGCCATGTCTTGGTATTGATCAGTTTTTCCTTTTAACTTGTGGATTTATGTTTTTAGTTTCATGTAGCATTGTTTGGATTTGATGCTGGTTTCTTTTTACAAGTTATCATTGTCAATTTCTGAATGACAATTCTGTATTTCCTGCTGGACCCACTATTTACAGAAAGATTGTGTTGAAGATTGTTGAGAAAAATGCTCTAAGCTAGGAGGAGGTCTTTGTACTTCACACTGGCCTCCTTTATCATACATGCACGAGGTTTTGTGGTGAGAGTTGGTTTCTCCTTTTCTTCTCCCAAGTCAGAGAAGAGATTACCATTTGCGTACTTCCTATAAAACCCAGTGTCTCTTCCACCTTCCTAAACCAAGAGACAGTTCATGCAAATACACTGGCTATTTGTATCTCCTTGTTCAGCCTTGCCTTTTCTATCATTTATCAGGGCTGGATGAAGTCCATTATGTTCCTGCCACCAGTCTCAACATATCTGGATCTCATTGTTAAAGGTGATTTGTTTATTCCGCCCACAAGGTTGTGTGCCTTTGTTTTAGAGAACTCTATTTCTTGTGCTTTTTGAGATAATAACACTGTCTCTGGATTTCTTCCCTGGCCTGATTCAATCTGTCTTATGTTCCTTCCTCATATTTTGGAGTTGGAGTTTAGCTGCATTTTACTGTCATTGAAGATATATTTTCTTCAGAAAGTTTTTTTGTCTTTATTTTTGCAAAGTGGCAGAGAGAAAGAGGTGTTTAATTTTATCATATTAAAACAGAAAGGACTGTAGGCAATTTTATATTTGATCCTATGAATTACCCTTCTTGGAAGTATCCTTCTTTGCTCTTCTCTAAAGGATTCTGATTTCTCCTTGAATTCTATTTATTGTTTATATCTTCTTTCTTTATAAAATACCTTTCACATGATTCCTTTTTCAGCTGTAATTTCTAGTGATTCTAACTTACATACAGACTCCCTTTTCCTCCAAGTACATTTATGATATATCTGTTGTGTTCATGCCATTAAATGGGTATTTAACTCCAAAAATGATAGTATTAGAATAAGTATCTTTAATGCCTTCAGGAACTGTGCAATTCTTTAGATCTTTGCCTTTGATGTGAATGCTCTTACTTGTCTAAGTTCTAGCAGTTATTTAACTTTGAGCTATATTTCTTATAAATGGACTTCAAAATTTATTTTAAGCCTATATTGATATTGATTATTATTATTATTATTATTTTTTTTTTGGAGAGATAGAGTCTCACTTTATCACCCTCGGTAGAGGGCCATGGCATCACACAGCTCACAGCAACTTCCAACTCCTGGGCTTAGGTGATTTTCTTGCCTCAGCCTCCTGAGTAGCTGGGACCACAGGTGCCCGCCATAACGCCCAGCTATTTTTTGTTGTAGTTTGGCCTGGGCCAGGTTTGAACCCACCACTCTTGGTATATGGTGCTGGTGCCCTACTCACTGAGCCACAGGCGCCACCCCGAGCTTATATTGATCTTAACCATCTCTCAACTGACAGTTCTATTTCTTGTCTATCAGAAAGATTGGAGTCTGGAAACATATACTGTCTTATATACTTTTTCACATCTTGATGTTTGAGACTTACATTATTAAGAGAAAGTGTGGTGCCCTTGCCTAAGCTGTCAGACACCAGACACCAAAGTTGATCCCTACATTGATTGTTACCCTTTCAGTTTGTCAGCTTGTAGAAAACACAGAAATCTATTGCATTGATAGTAAATCCCTCTATGACATCTAGTTCAGAACCCTCAAGTTGACCACACCTACCTACAGTGGCATGCACCACCTGGTGTCTGCCACCATGAGTGGAGTCACCACCTGCCTGGGCATTCCTGGCTAGCTCTGTCTGACCTACAGAAACTGGCTGTTAATATGGTCTCTGTCCCCTGCCCCTACTTCTTCATGCATAGCTTTGCCCCGCTAATCAACCTGGGCAGCCAATAGTACTGGACCCTGGCAGAATCTGAGCTTATGCAGCAGTTTTTTGTTTTTTGTTTTTTATTGTTAAATCATAGATGTGTACATTAGTGCAATCAAGGGGTACAGTGTGCTGGTTTCATATACAATCTGAAATTTTCTCATCAAACTGTTCAACGTAGCCTTCATGGCATTTTCTTAGTTATTGTATGTAGACATTTGTATTCTATGCAGCAGATGTTTAATGCCAAGACATAGGACTACCTGTAGCCCCCTCTGTGGCTGCT